>VWZK01006314.1:0-44597 GCA_013396935.1 Baryphthengus martii | reverse complement strand
GCTCGCCGCCTGGCGCGGCGGTGCTCGGCCGTTCCCCCTGGGCTCGGCGCCTTTCCGGTCCCCGTAGAGTGCAGGGGAACCTTCGCTGGTGGCGCTCCAAAGTGGGGCTGCCCTCCGCTGAAGGTTGTGTATTTATTTTAAAGAAGAAAAGCAGTATTTCGCAAACGCAGAGTAGATCGGCAGTAGAGTACATGAACAACCCTTAGCGGTTTTTTTTTTGGCTGTTTTGTTTGGTGTTTTTTTTACTTTATGATTTTGTTTTTAAAGTGCTTTTCTGAAGGGGAAGAAAATGCTTCTGGTGAGGAGGATTCTGTTGGAGTAGGATGGGCTAATGGGCTTGGTTGACTGGGTTTTGTGGGGACTTATGAGTAGAGAAAAGATTTCCAGGGAAATCTGGTCAGTTGTGATTTTGGAAGTTGAAAGGGAGTGGTTGGGTTTCAGTTTTGGGGTGTTTATTTTGAAAAGATGATGCATGGCAGAAGTCTTCATCTAGACTGCTTTCGGAGGAAGGAAGAGGAGGAGGGAGGAGTGTTTCCTGGTAGTAGCAGAGGCTGCTTGTCGCATTGTCTGTGCAAGGACTCAAACTTTTGTAGGACGAGAGGTAAATATTAGGATTGTTTTACGTAACTTTCCTTTATGATTATGCCTAGGAAAAAAAACCAACAAACCAGACAAACAAGGAAGCCATTTCCAGTCAATAAAGAAGAAATAAATTCGTCTGGGTATTATTTTTGATTGGTATTAAGTCTTGTGTTTCCTGCAAGGAATGTTCTTGTGCGCTGAGTGTGAGTTTCTTCGTGAACTGTGTTACTTTTTAGCAGGATCCTTAATACTAGAGTATAATCCGTAAAGTTATTAACAGCAGAACATTATAAAACAGTGGAACTTCCTATTGAATATTAGAAAAGATCTTTCTTATACACTTATTTGACAGTGAAGGTTTGAACAATAAGTGCTGAGATTGTAGGACACGATTGTTTACAGCTCTTCAGTATTCTGTTTTGATAAGTATAAATGTTAATGTTTCTTTATTTTGACATACTTTACTAAAGAATAAGCGAGTTATTTAAGTGGAAAATAAATACAATAGTTTTTCTATATTTGGTTAAGGAAAAGCAGCAAGATTCAGCATGGAATCACATGTGAAAACTATCTCTTTTTTTTTGTAGCCATAACCAGAGTTTTTATCACTTCCCTTGAATTTGCCTTTATGGCCTGATTTTTTTATGTTACAAAATTTAAAACTATAGACCTTATGTAAGCTTTGATTTTTTTTTTTTTTTTATAGTTTGAGGTTTGTTTGGTTTTAGTTAGTATTTAGTGGGTTTTATGTGGAAATCTCCAGGAAAATACTTCATGCACATTTTGTTTTGAGGATTCTTTTTTTAATCTTTTCTTTGTTAAGCAAATTGTAATTTATGATCAGGATTGTAGTGGAAAGCAGTATATGTCACCTGTGTAGTAAGTAACTAGTCTGTTAAACAGTAGTTTAGCAGCAGCCTTGGGTGTCTTCTGTGGTCATGAAGATACGAATCATACTCAACACCAGTGCACAAGCATAAGGAGCAGGGAGTTTGCTTTTTCATGTTTTTCTTGGCATTCAGTCTGGGATGTTACTGCGCTGCCAATACTTTCTGTATTAATTTTTTTCCCCATACTCTATAGGAAAGAACCTGCATGGATTGGAGCTCTCTTCATATTTCCATTATAGGGATTGAGGAAAGGTTCCAATTAAGAATGTCAATGTCATTTCTGTAATTAGCAGTAAAAAAGTAATTTTGTATCTTCTACCTCTAGTGGTGTTATGATGCTTGTCCTAAAGCAGCTGATTGTCTGTAAAGATTCTATTACATTATAATTGTTTATATAATAAATAAGGAATTAATGAAAATCTTGAGGGATATTGCAGGACTGACTGGCCTTTTGTGGCTGTGTGATTCACCAAGGGATAAGGCTGTTGCAGCTGGAATTAATTTTCTTCTACCAAACACGATAGTTCTTTTAGCTGAAAGATGTATTTAAAGACCTTAATTATGTAAATGTAGAATTAAGTATGAATTCAAGATACTAAATTTAAGAAAACCCCAAACAATCCTGCTCCCCAAAAAACCCCATCTCACACTAACTGATCCAGCCCCTGTTGAAAACAAATCTGATTTAATCAATTGAGAAGACATTACAGGCAGAGCACGAGGAATAAAGTCAAGTCAAATATAGTCTTCACCCTCTAACTCACATGCTTTGTTTTCCTCAATTTGCTGCTGGTTCAAAATTTCCAGGTCTTGTGATCTGGCCTTTCCCATAAGATGAGAAGAACAATACGAAAGAAGCAACTGGAATTCCAGATCGAAGTGATGCTGTTGTTGAGGAATGCATTATTTCTTCATAAAGCCTCAGTCTTTTCTTAGTGTAATAATTTAATCGTCTGGATCGCTCAGTCTTTGCCATTTACTGGGAGCTGAGGACTCTGATATACATGGGGTTCGTTTCTCAGTTTGCTAACAATTTCAGGAAAAATACACTGTAGCCTTTACAGTGAATATGGCTAATTGTTTGTCATTGAGAAATCTAGATAACAGATACCATCACTTTAGGTAAAGACACAGAGAAAATTGTTTACTTCGTGAATTATGGGTAGATGATGTTTCAGAACATTTTCATGGAAAGGGCTTGATCCTGCAAATAATTGCTGTAGCACAGAATGTTGGTAATAGAAAAGTGACTATTTCCTTGTGTTTGCATAGCGGGATCTGTCATTAATGGAGAAAAGTATTAGCATTATGAATATATAAATGAACAAAGGGGCGGTTTTTCATTTATTTTTAGAACATTATTGTTTTGATAATGCATGTTTCATTCGCTTTTGAAATGAAGAAACACTGGCCAGTGGTGACAGACTGTGCTGTGTGTTTAGTCACTTACCTATGGATAACTTCTTTGTGAGCAGGGGTGAACTGGGAGGGGAACAGAAATTGCACAAACTTTTTAAAGAAAAAAGCTTTTCTGAGATACTGGCCAAGTAGTAAGCATTTCAAACACTGCAGACTTTGGAGCCCAGATCCTTGAAAATACTGGACGCTAAACTTGTTGAAATCAAACTTATCTAGGAACTTTTACTCACTTGTAAATAATCTTTAAGAGTGTGGCAGTGGTTAATAATGGTGTACTGGAGTTCAAGTAGGCTGTAGGATCTATTAGGGCCTAACTCAGCTTATAGAAGGTAGCTCAGCAGTGAAGGTGATTTGTTTTCTGAGCTGGTTCTTCTGGTTGGTGATTGCAGTGCTTTGCTTAAATTGGGCTGATCTCCAGAAGAAGCCATCTGGCTCTGAAATTGCTGTTTGAGCATAGCAGATTAGTAAATCTTAAGAAATGCAAACTTTCTGATGATGATCCCTTTTAAAAAAAAACTAGAGGGGGAGTTTATCTGTGTTTGGAAAAGGATTGTGGCAAAAATTTTCCTAAGTTTTCTCAAAATGGCGTGTTTGCTGTTGTGTTTCTTTGGACTCTCCCTGAAAGTGTCTAATGTTGGCAACATGTTCTACCAGTGAGTCGAGGTAGATGATGCCACTGGGTAGTTGTTTTCCCAAAATAATTATTTTGTTTGTCACGTGTGCGTCAGAAGGCAGTTTCTGCATCACCCTTAGTGGGAGAATGTAATGGAATGGTTTTAAGTAAAAGATAATTATTTTCTGTCGTTTATGTTGAAAAAATCTATGGGGCTGTATGTCTCTTCTCATGCAGTGTCTTTTGTTGCTGCTGTTGCCCGTAAGCTTGCAATAGTAATTTGTTACTGAGCACCAGTTCTGACGACGTTTGGTGGCTTTTCTCGCAGAAACACCTCCATTAAAATGTGACTAGCTGTGGTTTGTTCTTGCTGTAGTATCACTCAATACAAATATAGTTCAAATAAGGATTATTTTTTTTTTTTGGTGAGATCTAATTAATGCTGCACCTAGTTAAATGCTCTATCTTTCATGGTGGGCAGTAGCCAAATATTCAGAGAAGTCGTGAGAAAAGGGGTGAGCATGGAAGTGTTCCTTTCTCTGACAGATGAAGTGAATGAAATGTTTGCAAATTTGTCTTTTAAGTTTCCCTCTTCCCCTACTCCTAAACAAAATAGTCAATGTGTGGTTTAAAAAAAAAAAAAAAAGTCCATTTTGAACAACAAGCTTCAAAGATTAATTTTGTTTAAACAAAACTCATCTTAATAAAGATTGTCAGGATACTTTTACTTGTAAATTAAATAATTAAGATGCCTGTATAAACTTGGTGAAAGCTGTTCAAAAGGGAATGGAAAACTCCAGATGAGAAGGAAGACTCTGTATTTGAAGGAGGGAAGGCAAAGTAACAGGTAAGGTGCAGCCGCAGGGTACTGAGTAATTCTTGGGAAAATTACTTAAAATAGAGGAGTGAGAAACTTGCACTTCATTGGTATTTGTATGTCTTTTTATGGTAGTGGTTTTTTTATGTTGAAGGACCATAACTGCTAACTGACCCATTGTGTAAAAATGACGTTGCTTGTAAACTGAGGATGCATACATATGTGCTGCTCAGCAGAGAACACAGGCAATTGGGAATTTAGAAGTAATAACAAGGAGCAACTCCAATAAAATCAATTCATGATTTTCCAAAGAGATTGGTGAGAGAATAACGGGACAAACTGTGAAAAAGGCTTATTAAGTTGAACTAGTTGTGGGCAGAAGTAAATTGTAAGTATAACTTAGATTTGCTTCAGGAGAATTGCCTCATTAGCTATGTTGTGGTAGCAAAGAGAACCACTGAAGCACTACATTCTGTGTTAGTGGAAGCTCTGTAAATTCTTGGTGGTTTTCTGCTGGAGTACGGGAAAACATTGCTTTACAAGGCCTGTGTGCAAACCTTTTGAAAGGGGAATATAGGCTCTCAAATTTACCAGAAACAAAGACTTGCTGCAGAATAAAACTCCAAAGGAAATGCTTTTGTGTTAGAAATAGAAGGGGGGATGTTTACTCTTCGCAAAAAAAAAAGTGACCGGAGTCTGTAGACTTAAAGCCTGCTGCTGTGGTTATTCCAAAACTGCCAGTGATGGCTGTGGGGATTGATATTTTGCAGTGTCCAGTTCTTTGACACTTTCTGAGAAACCTCATAGACACTTCTAAACTATTCTTTTCCCATGTCTTTTATACAAGGGAAATGTTCTCCGGTTTCCTGAGAGCAAGCAAGAATAAATATATGGAACTAGTTTCCATTTCACATTAGAAATACCTTGTTTGTTTACTTGCCTTTCTTACCAACTGAGAGAAGTGAACCTGCGGTTCACTCTTGTATCACTATTTGGTTTATTTCACTACTTGATTTGATTTATCAATGTTTACTTGATTTCTGTATCTTAGGTCTTCTCATATGTATGATTATACTGTGAGGAACAGGGGCAGCAGCTCCTGTGTTTTCTGATTACCTTCCCTTCATAGTGCTTTGGAACCTTTTGCTGTAGGATGTTGTGAATGTTAAAGCTCATACTGGTACAAAAAGTCAAACTAAAATAAAAATCTGATTGCTGAGCCAAAGTGTACTCTGGGGAAGCATCAGTTTGTTTGCCATATGTTCTCAGGGTCAAAATATGACAGTAAATAGATCTTCAGTTTGACTAGACTGAAAGTGTTCTCATATCAAAAAATGAAGACAAATCTGTGCCACTTACACATTTTGCAGCACTCGCTGTACTTCCTTTGTAAGGAAATCTGTATCGTTTGCTGCTCTTTGTTCTTTTGCAGCTGTGCCCAGCATAGGTACCTTCTTCAGCTGTGATAAACAGAACAGGAAGCTTATTGAAATTAAGTTGTCTAAACCCAGTCATTTGCCCAAGTAATGAGGGTTTCCCATTGATAATGCCACCAAGCACTTTGGGAGAAGGTGGGAGAAAGTCTGACTGAGAGGTAAGCACTCTGTGTGTTGACAGGCCCAAGTACTCAGGCGAGTGTCTCTTCATGAAGGTTAACTTTTTGCTCCTGAACATACCCTGTTACTAGTGTCAAGTGCTTGTTCTAGACTGGTGGCTGGAATAAAAATGACTTTCCCAAGTGCAAGGTTGCTTGTTGATATTTATAGATTGTCATTTAACACACTTCAAAATTACTCTTACAGCTGTGATTCTTACTGAAGCTTAAAGATGTGTTTGAATTCTTACTTATTACCTCTTCACTGTGGACTTGTAGACGAAATATTCATGTTGGGTTTTTTGTTTACTTTAAATATGACCTTTCTGTAGAAGTTGCTTTGCTCATGGAATCCTCAAGTAATGTAGATTTAGTCATTAAAGTAGGAAGCATTACAACTCACTATTAACTTGCTGGCTTCTGCTGGTAATAAAGCAAGTTAAAAGATGAAAACGAGAATCTTCCTGAGTGTGCATAGGACCTTTCTTTTCATAATACAAATTTGCAGTTATATATTTAAACTACACTTTGTGTGTAAAATATGTAATGCTGCTCCTGTGTTTTCTAACGTTTGAGTGTAAAACTGGAGAAGAAAAATGCACGTGGCTACTAATGGAACATGGATTTGGCATGAAAGTCAGGGATGTGTACATGTGCACAAGGTGTACCTCGTACATCGGTGGTTATTTCTTTCAAAGCATACTGGTTTTGAGTGGTGATACGTGGCTGTTCTGCAAATTGTCTGGGTTGGTTTTTTTATTACGCTTGGAATTACTGTATTTGTATGCCAGAGACATACAGTGGTCTGATTGGTGCTCTGGTTCTTTGTGTTGTAGGCAGCAACTCGTCAGGATATGACGTACTGGCTTCAGGAACTTCAACAGAAGAGATGGGAATATTGTAACAACCTTGATGCAGCAAAAAGGGACAGCCGAACTTCCCCCACACCAAGTGACTTTTCCAAAGGTCTTGTTGCCAAAGACAGCCCTGGTAGGTTGAAAATCTGGCTGAAAACAGAATGCTTATTTCTGTTCAGTTAATCAGTACAGGGCATAGTACTTGAATAGAGGAAGTTTTTGTCACATCTTGTTATTAAGTAACTCTAGGTAAACTTTGCACCATCCATCAGCATATGTAAAAATTATTTAACGTAAATGTAATTTTATGTGTTATAAAAACCTGTTGATGTCTTTAAAACAGGTCGTAGAAATGAAGAAAAATGGAGCAGTCCTGTGACTGGGTTTCAGTAAGTGGCAAAGTACAGTTTAGATTAGATAAGTTGTCTTTTAGTGGTTGCAGTATCTCAAAAACTTAGTATGTGTCGTGGTTTAGGGTCAGGGCAGCCCACTACCTATAACAGACACTCTCTGTTAACCCCCCTCCCTCCCTCCCTGACGGGCAAGAGAAAACGAATAAGGGAGAGAGACTGATGATTAGAAAAGGAAACTGGAACAGCTTTAATGAAAATGGAAAATAATAATAATAAAATGGAATATATACAAGACCAGTATTGAACCCAAACCCCGCTGATGGCAATTACATCACTGTCACCACTGATGTTGTGGACCAGGCACCAGGAAAGTCCCAGACAGGGCCCACAAGCAGATGGGAACCGTGTTCAGGAGCTGGATTCTGGTATTGGATTTAGGAACACTAATCAGGATCGAAGACAAAATGAACAGAGTCCTCCTTGGATTCCAGCTGTTGAAGGAACAAGGAAGAATCTGAACAAGGAAGAATCTGAGCAAGGACCCAGAGCAAGAGCCCCCAAAATCGAGAGCAACTGAGCTCGGGCCCCCAGCAGCCAAATATGGCGTGTATGGCATGGAATACCCGGCTGGTCAGTTTAAGGGCACCGATCTTTCCGCTCCTCCCTGCAGGTGCAGCATTTACTTTCTGCACCCCGCAACGTGGTACACAGGATCTAGCAGTGGCCTTGGTCTGCACACCAATCCCTGGTGCTAACTCTAAACATCGAACGTTATCACTGCTAGAGGCAGCCATTGCCTGTGAAAACAGGCTGCTAACTTCAGAAAGTGCAGTTAGTTAAAGGAACTGAGCTGGCAATAAAATCACTGAACAGAATTGTTCTGTTCTAACTCAAACCAGGACATTCCATCCACCCTTTGTTCCACACCATTTATGTCATATCCATCATTACATTATCATTTCTTTCTATAGAAAAGTTCATGAAGTTCATTTAGTTCATGATTGTGAATCGCCATCTATTAAAGCAGTCTCTCAGGGCAGGAAAGATGGAGTTTGTTGTGGTTTGTGCCCGTAGGTTTCAGTTTCATCTCAGGAGGTTACTGGATGTCACTTGATGAAGCTAGCTCTTGTCACCACCATGATGTTATCCTGAAACACACTTATTGAACACTGTTAGTATGCAATTAATATACTGCTTTAAATGAAGTATTCTCACCCAGAGTTAAATTTCCTTGAGGTACACATTGTACTTCACCATCTTCCATCATCACCCACCAAGGGCTTCCAGGTCCTTGAGTGAAAGCAACCCCACGAATGGGTTTGCCTTTACCCGGAGCAGGGAATACCCACAGAGTTTTCCCCAACAGATTCCTTTCATACACCACGGGGACTTTATCCCCTTCTATTGTAGAAGGTCTGACTGAGCAGGGCCAGTTCCTCTGGTGTTAACTAACTAGGTAGCTTGGGCTAAATGCTTGTCCCAGTTTTTAAAGGTTCCACCCCTCATTGCTTTCAGAGTAGTTTTTAACAAGCCCTTGTATCGCTCAATTTTTCCAGAGGCTGGTGCACGATAGGGGATGTGATACACCCACTCGATATCGTGTTCTTTGGCCCAGTTGTCATTTGATCTGTTCAAAAGCCTGTTTTTGTTCAGGATCCCAGTTGAAATCATTTTTCTTTTGAGTCACATCATAGAGAGATTTTCCGATCTGACTGTAACCAGGAATGTGCATTCTCCAGAAACCAATAGCTCCTAAGAAGGTTTGTGTTTCCTTTTTGCTGGTTGGTGGGAGCATAGCTGTTATTTTGTTAATCACATCCATTGGAATCTGACAATGCCCATCTTCCCATTTGACTCCCAGAAACTGGATGTCTCGTGCAGGTCCCTTGACCTTGCTTCTTTTTAGGGCGAAACAGCATCTGAAAGAATTTCAGTTATTTTCTTACAGCAGAAGAAATTTTTGAGAAAGGTATTGCCCCATACAATGATGCCATCAATGTATTGTAGATGTTCTGGAGCTCCACCTTTCTCCAGCGCAGTATGGATCAGTCCATGGCAAATGGTGGGACTGTTTTCACCCCTGGGGCAGTTGATTTCAGGTATACTGGACACCTCTCCAAGTGAAAGCAAATTGTGGCCTACACTCTAGTGCTATAGGAATAGAGAAAACCACATTAACAATGTCAGTGGTAGCATACCACTTAGCTGCCTTGGACTCTAGTTCACACTGGAGGTCTAACATGTCCGGTATGGCTGCGCTCATCGCTGGCGTCACTTCTTTCAGGCCACGATAGTCCACTGTTAGTCTCCATTCCCCATTAGATTTTTCTCACTGGCCATATAGGACTGTTAAAGGGTGAGCGAGTTTTGCTAATCACCCCTTGACCCTCTAGTGTCTCTGGTCCCCTACAAGCCTGTGTATCAGCCATGTCCTGAGATGTAAACTCCAGTTTTTAATGGGAACAGGTATATTTTATATTCTGAATGACCATGCTTTGTTCCTGAAAACATATTGTGTGGTGGATTTATCTGACTGTGATAAAAATTTCCTGCCTTTTAAAACTGTAAGACCATTTGCACTGATACTACATAGATGAAATTCAGTCTCTATAATACTTTTAGCCAAGCAAAATATCATTTTAGACCAGTGTCTGAGTTATAAAAATGTGTCAGTGTATTAAACAAAGTTATTCTGCACTTTTTAGTGTATTGCTCAGGCACTTGTGTTTTATTCCTGAATCATTACAGAAATGGATTCCTTGCTGATTTGTTATCCATAAATAAGATTAAAACCCTGTTCTGTGCCAAGTTAGACATGTTAGTAAAGCTCTCGGGTTTAAAGAGTCTTGAGGTCAGACATACTTCATCAACAGTTTTTATATTTTGTTGATTTAAATTTGCTCATACTATAAAACCAGAAATGTTAAGCTGTCTTCTTCCCTGCCTTTCTCTCCCCTCCCCCAGCTCAGATCCCATGCTGCAGTATTGTCCTCTAACCCAGTTTACTGCTTTCGTTTGAGAGCAGTCTGCTTGTGGCTGTTTGTCAACCACAGCTGGTTTGAGAGCATCTTTTTGTAGAGGCTCAGCTGAATGTTCTGGCTACACCACTCTAGCAGTGAGTCACTACTTAAAGAAACGCCCAGCCCTTTCCCTTGATCTAGCACTGGTGCTAGTCTCACCCTTCCTTGTGCTAGTGCAGGGAGTGCCACTAGCAGGAAACATCTTTTTCTTCAGGTCAGCTTTTGGCCAGTGCAGCTTCATAGATTCATAGAATGGATTGGAAGGTACCTTAAAGATCCATCTCGTTCCAACCCCCCTGCCATGAGCCGAGGCATTCCCCACTAGACCAGGTTGCTCAAGGTCCCATCCAACCTGGACCTATAGACTTTCTTTTTGCAACCAAGTAAGTCCCGGAGCACCTTGTTCATCCATGCCAGCCTCTTGGCATTCTTGCCTGCCTTGGTTTTTTTGCGGGGGTGTACTGCTCCTGGGCTTGAAGGAGTTGGGCCTTGAATAGCGACCAGCTCTCTTGGGCGCCACTTCCCTCCAGGGCTTCCTGGAGTGGCTTACGGTGGGGACAGGTGAGTGCCAGGATTAGCCCAAGAGAATTGTTGGGAATGCCAAGTGGGATGGTTTGAGGCTCCCTTTCTGGCAGCAGACAGTCTGGTTAGCAGCTTGTCAAACCGTATGCTGCAAGAACGTAAGTATTGATGTGCAAAGATCTATCGGCCTACGTGTGTTGGAAAGGGTAGCAGGCTTTTTATGCTCTTTCAAACCTTTGCTTTTCTTCCTTCAGCCTCTCATTGTCTCCTTTTTTGCATTTTGTGGTATTTGACCCGATGCTGGCTTGGTTGAGTTCAAAAGCTAGCCAAAAAGCAAGGGTGTTGGTTTTGTTTTTTTTTGCAGTGGTTTTGGTTTTTGTTTTTTTTATCCACTAGATTAACACGTGGAATATATTTACTGTGCAATCAGGTGCCTTCCAGAGGTGATGGAAGGGAGGGGGCCAGGCGTAGTGGCCAAGTACGGGAAGGCAGAGTAAAGGAGTGGGCAGGGCTGCCCTCTTCTGGCAACAGACTGTTGGATGAGATCAACTATGATATGTAATTTGGTTCCAAATCTCTGTCCTTTCTTGCTTATGCTACTTCCCTCAGAGCTTAGGTATGGTGTGAAGTGAACCTGCTGTCACTGCAGTCTCTGTAGGTACTGTTCCCTCACTCCTGTTCTGCATCAGACCCAGCAATTGTAATCCGGTCACTTTAGATCACTGATCTGCAATTTGCCTTTTTGTAAACTGTTTTCTGGATCATCAAGCTGAAGCAATTTGCATGATTTTTTTAAAAAAAATAAGTTAAGTCCAGTGCAACAAATGACAAGATAAAATATATGAAACTGTCCTTTCAGGGACAGGCTGCAGTTAAACTGCTTTATGTATAATTTGAAACTGTATCTGGAGTATCTCATTTTTGAAGCCAAACCACAATGACGACTCTATCAATGGCTGCAGGGTTAAAGTAGGGATGATTTCCTGAGGGAAGTGCATGATTTATAGTTGTTTCTTCTTCTTAAACAAGTACCCCAAAAGTTTCCTGTCGAGTTGGGGGACAGGCTTTGATTCCATGTTGATGACTAAGGTAGGTGTGTTGTGGTTTGTTTGTCTGGGTTTTTTAAAGTGAATGTGTGTTCAGTGAGGTGCTGTATGTTGGAGCATTGAAATCAGAGTGTTTTGTAACTGGTTGGGTACAGCTGCTATCACTGGTGTTTTAAATGGGGAAGCAGTCTGTCTTCAATCCAGAAATGAAATTGTTCATTGTAGTCCTGCCTGGTTTGTCCCGTCATCCTTCCTCACCCTCCTAGTTTACGAATCTGGACTAACTGGAACATGGGTAAAGCTGCGGTACTGCTTTATGGATCAGGCTTGACAAATTTTTAAGAATATTTAAGGTAGTGAAAAATACTTCAAAATATTTTTCAAAGAGGACTGTGGAAAATCTAATGTTACCAAGATGATTCTGTAGGATTTGCCTTAGTATGGCTGTTAGAGGAAAGGCATTTATTGGAAATTCAGCTCTTGAGCGATTTGTTTTCTTGGGCTGTACTGTAAAGAGATTTTGTAGTCTTGTCAAATCATACAAGTAGAAAACAAAAGCAGCTCTAAGTATGATAGCAGAATGTCAGTAGTGCAGCCTGGGTTTGGGTGCCCATAAGTTTTTTTTGGTATGAGGGTTTGTTTTTTATTTGGCGGGTTAGGGCATGATTGTTTGTATTGTTTTGCTGTTTTATTTTTTTAGTTGAAACCTATTGTATTGTCTTTCCCCTTTATCAGACAGTTAATATGATCAAAAGTTATTTTTATCCAACTTGTTTTATCTGAATTTTATTCGGCTTGAATAGCCAGGGTCCAAAACATTTTGGAATTTAATTTGGCTGGTAAGGCAAAGGTAAAGAATTTTCTGTGAGTACTGTTCATAAGATAAGTCAGGGCGGCATGTTTTATACATATATTTGAAAGAATACATGACATAATTTGGTTTTAGATGCCATGTTACAAGACAGATTTGAGTGATTTTTGAGAGAGGTTGCAGAGATTTGTAGTATCAATCTTTTATATTTGATATTCTTTATCACAGAATGTTCTGTCTAAGGCAAAGGAAATAGCCATCTGCTAATTGGAGGGTACAGCTTGTGTAAAAATAATCCATTTGGCTACTAGTGCCAAGTAATTGTCAGAACAAAGACTGAAAGACTCACCAGTTGTAAAACAGAGTACCATGATTTCACAGGATTTTTCCCTTCTTGCAGAGAATCATTTAAGTCAGAAGCCCATCTATAACTGCTGAATCAAGTCTGAGAGTGTTCTCAAACTTTTTTAATCCACTTTGATACTTTCTGAATGAAACAGAGAAGAGTCTGAAAGTTACATGTGAGCTTGTTTTTCATCTGCCTGTTCAGAGAGTTTGTAGAGGGCCACAAACCATTTAAAGCTTCTTTGTAATGCTTTTGCTATTCATCGTGTATTCCATACTTTGCATTTCCTATTCCTTCTGCCTGCTGGAGAAGGGTTGAGGGGGAAAGCCAGCTATCCAGGATAATGGAAACCCTGAGGTAACATATTTACGATGGATTCTACAGTACGTATTGGACAGTGTGGTGTGTTGCAGATCTGACTAGCTCTGTTGGGTAGGTTTGGATCTTCTGGACTTTATTAGCTCTGGCTCAGGACTAGGGCCAGTTCTTGGCTGGTTCCTGTGCAGCCATTCAGAGCCTGTGTGAGTTTGCTGGCTTGTGTGCAGTGCTGAGCCCGAGTTGCATGTCTGCATGGCTCTGTGCCTGATCTGTAGTTTTGCTGAAGTGCATGAGAGAGTTTGGCTCGAATTTAGATATAGTTGCATTTAGCTTAACCAGAGCTAGGAAATCTTCACTGATCCAGTAGGTCTCTGAGTCTGCAGTGCCTGTGATAATGTTCCTAGCCCTGGGAATACCCAGGCTGAATTTGCACAGACCCGGCTCAAGTCTGTAAAGCTCATGGACACTGTAAAGCAGTGTCACTTCTAGGGTGAATAACTCCTAGGATGAAGCACACCCTGAAAACAGTTACAGTATTTTTGTGACACTGTTCCTGGCTTAAGAGTTCTGATTGACCTGAACTTGTTTCACAGGGCAGTTTTGTGGATGAATAGAATTAATCCACCTTCATTTTTATGGCTTTATAGCTGCTTGAGCTAGATCAATCAATATTGGCTAATTGAGATCATAAATCACAAAATAATGCTTTGTGAGCATCACCCGAGTTTTGTCTTCCTCACGGAGGAAACACTTTGTGAAAACGCTGCTGTTTTTAAAGTTCATTTAAACAGAATGTTTTTTAAAGTTATGTTGCAATTTAAAGTAGGAACCTTAACTGTGTTACTAGCGGGTTTAGTAGTATATGACTTTACATAGTCACTATTCTTTGACTTACTGAAAGTTTTGCCTATTTTTTTTCTTCTCTCTCTTTCTCTTTTTTTTTTTTTTTTAACATAGATTTGAGTATCCTAAGTCAAAATGCTTCAGCAGAGAGAGCTAGAAATATTCTAGCTGTGGAAACTTCTCCTACAGACCTGGTGGGGGAACAAGCAGCTTCCCAGCCTGCACCTGTCCAACCAAGTGCCATCAATTTCTCGCTTAAACAATGGGGTACCGAAATCAAGTAAGTTGGGAATGTGAGAGAATGAGTGATCATGAGATTAACAGTTGCTGGCAGGGACTGTTCCGTGCTGAAAGATGTGTATGTGGTAGGCAGAGGTTTTTAGAAGAACTGGGGTCTTGGAGTGGATCAGTACATTGGCCTCTATCTCTCCAGGTAAACCATATGTATTCTACTTGTTTGCAGGGCATAGCTGAACATTATTGTATAGCATTACTGATCACTTGAAAGGGAGACTCAAGTCCTGTAAAGTGCTTCTGGTGATGGCTTTGCTCTCTGAACATGAGCAGAGAGACAGAGTTGTATTCTCAGCTAGTACTGCTTTTTATCCCTTTTTGTGTAATGAAGCTGCTAACTGCTAGCACTTGTAGTAGTCATAGTATTTAGTGCTTATAAAATATTTTTAGTGATGAAAATCAAAACAATATAAATAATTCTTCTTAATTTCTTCTTAAACAAAAGAATGTGGCACAGAATTGAAATTGATATTGTTTGAATTCCTGAGCAAAAATGTGACATACCCCTTCTGAACAACAGGAAAACTATATTTTGTCCCCTCACTCTTACTGAGTTTACTCTTTAGTATTAATTGCTCTAAGGAAAGCAGTTCTACTGCTTTTCAGCAGCTATCCTATTATGGTTTCTTTCTAAGTGTTTTTATACTCAGTTCATGCAGATGGGTCTTCCACTTCTACTCACAAGATGTTACTGTGAGAGGTACCTAGATTGATGTGCACACACACACACTTGAGATGAGTGTTTCTGGATTTGTAAAACACTTTTTTTTTAATTGTAGATTTTATGCTTTGGGGCAGTCTAGCTAACAGGGCAGTGTC
Organism: Baryphthengus martii; assembly: GCA_013396935.1. NCBI lineage: Eukaryota > Metazoa > Chordata > Aves > Coraciiformes > Momotidae > Baryphthengus > Baryphthengus martii. Next base: position 29,453 of record VWZK01006314.1, on the reverse strand, counting down.
AGGGTAAGCTGCTCAGTGTTGCCTGGTTGGGGTGTGTTAATGTTTTGGGGTTTTTTTGGTTGTGGGTTGTTTTTTTTTGTAACTGAGCCGTGGGCTGGAAAGCATTTTTGGTTGGAGGAAAATGTTTTTGCAGTGGCCAGGTAGATTCTGTAGCATGCTATTCAAGAATTGGCCTTTCTCTGTATAGCTGTGATACTTGTGACTTTGAGTCCTTGCAGATCTCTGGGAATAAACATGTAAGAAAACTTCACACTGAAGCTCATTCTGGCTGAGTGGTGCCCTCTCCCATTCCACTCTTTCTGGAGATACTCAGATGCAGAGGTTTGTCTGAAAAGGTTCCTGGGAAAACACCAGTTAATTGTATCTACAAACAAATTTATTATTTTTTAATTCTGTAGGGTTTTTTTTGTATGGAGTGCTCTAGTGCTCTTCTGTGCTCTAAATTTCAAAGTAGGCATTCCCCCCTTGCAAGCTGATACCAGTGGGAAGTGATGTCTTGATCAGGATGGCTTGTCGTGCTCAAATATGGCAAGCAATCCTCTTCTGAACTTTTGAAAAGTCATTTTGTAGAGGATTTACTGAGCCAGCAGCTAAAATCTGAAGTGTGTGAGATGTATGCAGTTGTGAACTGTCTCTGGCCATGTATCATTGGGATAAGAGTCTGACAACCCTGTCAGAAGCTATTTAGCTGTGTGGTAAAATGCTAGAACCTCTGACAAATTTATTCATGTTAATATAGGCCTTGCAGTGATGTATCTTAAAAGCTATGGACTAGCATTGCCCCTGTCTGTTTTAAGCTAGCAGATCATGAGCACTTACATTCCTGTATCTAGGAAGATAAATTTTCTCTGAGACTTCAGACTGTAGCAGTTTTCACAAGAAAGGTGAATTTTCTTCAGCGTCATTTTGGCTAGAAACAAGTGGATTTTCCTTCTAGTGGCTATCCATAACTGCTCCCAAGAGGGGTAGGGCACCTGTAAACTTCATTTGGGTTTATTTTGATTAAGTATTAAAAATAATTATTACATGCTTGCGCTCTTTATCTTTTGTTCATTTGATCCTGCAATGAATGATGCCCTATTAATAAGCAAAATTGTTCAGCAGTGATGCAAGGGTCCTTCAGATGACAGCTTTGGTTTATGCTCAAAACATTTTGAATGGAACTCCTGTGAAAAAGCATTAAGGGATCATGGAGGTCTTGTATTTTAACATGAGCAATCTCATTTGTCACTTCTCGGTTGACAAGCAGGTTGTTTTTTTACAGGGCTGAACAGCATTGTTTGAGTGTGTATCACAAGAAGGTCTCGTTAGTTGTCCTGGTTCGAAATAGAGATCCCATACAAGATTGTTCATATTTTCATAACATTGAAAGCTAATTATTAATCTTGGAAAATTAAAGTGATGTAGTAGTGTGGCTGTGAAAGCTGGTAGCAAAAAAAGGTCCGCTAAAGGTTAGAAACTATTACAGTAACCACATGCAAACAGCAGTACTGTCATGGTTGATTATTCTCCTCTGTTCTCCAGCAATTCTATGTAATTTGTTTATGTAAAATGTATGTGATGTATTTGACAGAGAAGCTGTTGCTATAATAGGTCGCAACCTATTGCATCCTAGGTAGCAGTGGTTAAATAATAATTGGAAAAAAGTGAGGAATATGTCTTGGAGTTAAACTGTGCATATATTTACTTAATATTGAAGTATGCTTTTCTACTTTATCAAAACTACTTTTGAGTAGTACTTGGTATATGTAGACATGTAGGTCTGATTTTTTTTTTTTCTGTCTTCGTGCTGTCAGCTGCTTGTATTTCTTATTCATGCAGAATACAAACTTGGAAGCATACTGAATTATAGCAATCTCAAGTTATATAATCATAAAACAAAATGTAAATCCAAAACATTTTAAAATACAGAATCATTAGATAGTATGATCAGATCTTGCATTGTTTATCCCATAGTACTTATACTGTGCTTAGGAAAACAAATACCGTTTAAATTCAGCTACCTACTTTTAATCTAACAGAAAGCAATGAAGCAGTGCTAATTGAGTGCCCTTAATCTTACGCAAAAACTTTACAAAATTCAGTGTCTGCTATGATTATTTGTGTGCCTAAGTGCAGTTTTTGAAGAAGCTTTAAAAGGTGATGTTCAGACAGGCTTTAAATACTGATGTTAACCAAGAGCAAAACAGATAGTTGAGTTGCATGGTAAGAGACCAGCCACTATTCAGAGAATAACTGTAGAGATGCCAGGTAACGCTTATTAATTTTGGGTGTCCTAGGAAATACATCAATCATCACCCAATTAGATCTATTTTATTTGAACAGAAGGCCTGAACTATGAAATGAGGCTTCTTGCCCCCAACAGAAATTGTGTTTCTTTTTAGAAGCAGCTTAAATGTGTAGTATAATTGAGTCTTTGGCAAATTTGCAAAGTAATTGCTGGAATAAGCTTAGAAGTATTTTTTGAGTTGTATTTGATTATTTATCAGTTCACTGGACTATAGGAATTGTACACCCCACAATGATTACCTAGAGTTCACATTGATCAGATGTTACATCTTTTGTGAACCTGAAAGACTGGGTTGGATCATCGCATAATCTTGAAGGTGTAATATGGGTTACTTTCTGCTTAAGGTTTGAAAACTGAGAAGACAGAATGTGCCTGAGTGAAGGCATCTTTGTGGGACTCCATCTTACACAGATTGTGTAGAAAATACTGAGATAAGAAATATAGTTCCAATTTTATACCTAAAATATTAAACTGATTTGTATGGATTGATATAGAATCTCCTTCTCTAGTTGAATAAAGAGTTTACAATATTGAGCTGCGTTAATACTCATGGACCTAAATGTTGACTTAAGCGTTTCTATTTGCATGATGATTGTGGGGGAAGCTAGGTAGGGTAATCTCATCCTGCTTGTGAAACATTGTTCTTCTAGAGAATTATCTGGATGGAATTTAGAGGTTACCTCTGAAATGTTCTTGCAGACAATTGGTAGCGTTCCATCTTGGGAAAGAAAAACTGCAAAGGAGTCTGTCATCGGCAGTTCATCTACAGCAGGTCTCTGATCCCAAGTTTGGCGTTAATCCAGTATTTGAAACTATAACATACATGTGTTTTGACTGCCTGCTGGTTTGTTTCATGCTTGGCAATTATCCTAAAAATCTAAGCTACAATCACTGATCAGTAAAGAGGTGCTGTTTCTAAATCTTAAGTTTATTCTGTTTTCTCCAAACAAGAATGAAATAGAGGATGGCTCAAAAGACCATAGTGGTCTCCTAGATATTAATATATTGTTAAAGCAAAACAATTTTCTTATAACACTGTTGATAGTAGGTGCTATTTAGTAGGATATGGTTTATTTTCTTTGAGCTTTTGTTTGGTGCTGGTTTTGTCTCTGTGTTAGCTTGTTTGTTTATTTGCACTGTTTCAACTGCATTGATTGTCTTGAGAACCCACTTATAAGAAGAATGAAAAATAGAGAAACCTTTGTCACTCTTCCTGCTGTCTTTTTCACAGAAATTCAATGTCCTCTTTAAGAAAAGGAAATAACGAAAACCGCAAGAGCATATTTTATACCACTGAAGAGTGGGAGTTGCTGGATCCAACTCCAAAAGACTTGGAGGACTCAATGGCCCTGGAAGAAAAGCGGAAACACCTGGCAGAAGGAAGTAAAGGTAGAAGCGGGAGGAAGGAAGGGGAGTCAGTGTGCGCCTTACCTTTTTTAGTATAGCATACGGTGTTATGTCTCTCTCTGGGACATAAGTGGAAGTTTATCTTTTTTTCATAAACCATATCTAGAGCTCTGTAAATTCTTGCAAAAAAAATAATTCCCTATGATGTATGTGGAATGCCCTGCTGTTCAGATAAGACAGAATAAGTATGCTATCTGCTGTTTCAGGTTCCCTGAGCATGTTACCATCTCTGGTTTTGTCACTTGAGTTGCAAAGTTACAGGATGAAGGGAACTGTTTGGGCTTTTGATTACTCAGTTGAATGTTGTCCATTGAAACAGAATTGTCTGTAGGCCCTGAAGTATGTATATGCATGTTATATTGACTTGCTCTTGAAATGGGGAAAAGTAGGGATGCATATGCAGTGACAGCTCATCCGTGCGTTGTAACTGGTTTTCACATATGACCGATGTCTGAAATAACCTTGTGAAGACACTTTTACATCTTCTTAAGAGCATGTTAGCTCACACCCAAATGATTTAATCTGTTAGAAAGCATCGTTCTCTCCAAGAATACTCCTGTGGCTGTATAAATGGAGGTGAAACCTGATGCTGAATGCCTCTTAGAAGGACCGTATGTGTGATGTTGGTGACGTGTTTGCTCTGATTGTCTCTGAGCTGCTAATCATTTGAAGCAAAGTTTACTTTGCCATAATTAAGGGTGCCTTTTATTTTCTGTGATGAATTGTAAAGTTCTCTTCAATGTCTTGTTTCAAAAGTATTAATTTATGAGCTAAATCTTATCTGGGAGGAAAGAAGACTTTGAGCTATATACTTTTCCCACCAAAGGAAGTGACTTGGAAAATGAGGCATGTTTAACACTATTGTATTGGGCTGTTTAAATGCTGCTTGAAGTCTAATTTTAATGAGCGTATTTTTAAAAGGAATTCTGAATGCTTTGAAATGCCTTTTTACTAAATGAACTGAACTAGATGAAATTGTTTTATGCAGGACTGACTAGTTCAGCCTTTCCGTTTGATTTTGGCCGCATTCCACACAAAACAAGACGCCCATTGAAAGACATGATTGGATCAAACAAAAACCGAAACAGCAGTGACTCTTCTCCAACTGAGTGGTGTTCTGGTAATGGCAACAAACTAGTCTCCGAACTGCAACTGAAGTATCAAAGCCAGCAAGAAGAGTTGGAAAAGCTGAAGAAAGATCTTTTGAGCCAGAAGGTAATTAAACCTTCAGACAAAGTGCGCAAAAGCAAATGGATCTGGCAGATGGTTCTGAGTTTATCCTTTATGTCTCTCTAGCTGCTTTAAGAGCTGGTTGGTTGTTATAAAATAATAGTGCTAAATGACCCTTGTTTACAAAAAGTCTTGAAACAAGGACTGCCCTCACCTAGTGTTTGTGCTTGTATGCATTCGTAACTCATACTTATTTAATACCTTAGGTTTATCTAAAAGAATTTCTCTTCAGTTTAAGAAGAAACAGTTTTTAGGTCCTACACGGAGCTGCTACTTTTGCTATTTATATTTTCCATTGTGCAAGATGATCAAAGGGAAACCAAAAGGGGAATATATGCACCCCATATTTACACCTATTTTAGGTATTATCTCTCCTAGAGATACACTTGTGCTTCTGAGCCAGCTTCTGTGAAAAATCTCTCTGATCTAATGCAACATGGTGTTCACAGCTGCTTCTGTTGTCCTAAGAAGTTAAAATAAAACCGGTGTCTTGGGTAGCTAGAGACATACTCACTCTTGATACTGGGCTCGATTTAGAGCTATGATCAACGTCAGAACATAGAGGTAGGCTGTTTCCCTGACAACCTAGGTGACTAGACAGGTTTTTATATTGTAGTGTATTCTTTTTGGAGTTGCTCGGAATTGATAACCTGCTTTGCTTACAGGCAAGATCCCTGTTGTTTTGGATTCCCTAATAGCTTAGTGGCTGTTGATATGCACGTCACTAGCCTGGGTGTTTTTTATTTTTAATAAGTAGGGTGATCAAGTGTCACTGAACTATGGCCATTGCATGATCCAGCTGTTTATTAATGGTTAAAAACTTCAGTTCAGTAGCATTAAAGTAATATCTGAAAAACGTCGAAGTACAAGGAAGGAAGGGAAAAGATCCAGTTTCTCAAAACCTTCTCTACAAGATTCAAGAATTTCTTCTCAGACTTCTCTAAAGACTGTGTCTGGGTATTTGACACCATAGACCCAGCTCACTCCTGCCCACTTTTTTTTGCTGTGGGGAAATAAAACCAAATCTATTAGAGCTTTGCAACAGTAAAAATCAGTGGGTCATTCTAGGCTTATCTTTGACTTTTCAAGTCTTTGTAAACTTCCAGATACATTATTTAGACTCTCAAGTTCTCAGGAATTCCATAAAACCAATTCCTGCGTCTGTCCTTGTATTCTTAATGAGCATCAGAAATCGTGTAAATGTTTCTTTTTTTTTCCTTAAAACACCACCATGGTAATGATTCAGATGATAAACTGTTCTAAAGCTTTCTTTTACTTGATGTTGGATTTCTAAGTTATGAAACTTAATGTCATTACAATTATTTAATTTTTTTTTTTAATTCTCAGGAACTTGTGCGACTTCTACAGCAAACAGTCAGATCTTCCCAATACGATAAATATTTTGCAAGCCGTCTTTGTGAGGGGGTTCCCAAAGAAAAATTAGAGCTGTTGCACCAAAAAGATGACCAGATTTTGGGTCTCAACAACCAGCTTGAAAAGTTAAATCTGGAAAAAGATAGTCTTCAGCAGGAAGTAAAGAACCTGAAATGTAAAGTTGGAGAACTCAATGAGCAGCTGGGTATGTTGATGGAAACTATTCAAGCTAAAGATGAAGTGATCATGAAACTCTCTCGTCAACTCAGTGAATGTGAGGACAATACCTCCTCTCAAGGTGGAGCAGTAAATTCTTCCATGGCCACCTGTACTAATAAGGAACTACAGGAACTGGACAGACTAAAAGTAAGAGCTGTGTCTCTGTCTTAATGGATAAGGGAATTTCTACTCCCTGTAAAAACTACTCTCTAGTCTGCTATACTGTCTGAGGAGATCACTACAGGAGTTCTCCAAGATACTCATCAACTGAGGCTTTCTCTGCTTGGAATCTACATGTTGAACTGCTATGTGGCCATCTAAGTGGGATTTTTATACTTTGAGCTGGTCTGTACATCTATAGTACAGTGCCCCATACTTTCATTAATTTTATCATTGGTGTGGAGGAGGAGTGTTGTGAAACATAATCAAAGGAACAGGAAAAAGTGTAAGGGTAAGAGCAAAATATAAGCATGGAGGAAAAAAAGTAGAAAGCTTATTTATTTTTTTAAGTATCAGAAGTGAAGAAACAAAGAGCGTGTGGAATGGCAAAGGGTAGCTCCAAGGAGAGAAAAAGGAGGAGAAATATAAGAACATGTTTTACTAATGCTGCTCCAGATGTTATCAAAGCTTGCTTTTTTTCCTTCCTCTAACTTGTCTCAGTGAATGTATCAGAAGTTCTTAAGAGTTACCCACTTTGCTCTAAACATGCTTTCTTGCCTTTGGATAAATGTTGTATTCCAAATTGGTTAACATTCCAAGGAACTGGGAATACAAGTAAGTCATTTAAAATATTTATAAACATTCATAATTTTATTTCCTATATCTGAGCCTGGGAAGTTTTAGAAAATAAAATTGAAACTAGATATCGATGTTCTTGGCAGAAAGCAGACCAAAACTTGTAGATGCTGTGGAGAGTGGGAGTATTGTAATTGTTGAGAGGGTACCAACATTCCCTCATCCCACAACCTCAGGTTTCACAGGTAATTGTTGCCTGGAGCTGAGTGGATTAGGCAAGGAAGCTTACTGCTAAGGATTTATGTTTTCGTATGGAGGCAAACATAAAACTTTTACTTTTATGGGAGGCTGGTGAGGGTAACCAAAACCCAAGGGGCATTTGCTCCATCTTGTATTGCATGCTGTGTGCCTCCTGGCCGCTGCACAGCACCATGATCTCTGGTGTGCTCAGCCTGTGTGTTCCTTTTCTCCTTCTGCTGGGCAGCCTCGCAAGGCTGGGCCTGCCCTGTGACAGACAGACAGAAGCAACCAGCAGTCCTCTGCCTGGAGCATAGCGCTACAAGGGATACAAGCACTGCCCTGTTACACCTCTGTGCTCATATTCAGCATGTGCCTGACCTCAACATGAGGAGAAACTTCTTTATTGTGAGGGTGACAGAGCCTGGAACAGGCTGCCCGGAGAGGCTGTGGAATCTCCTTCTCTGGAGACTTTCAAAACCAGCTTGGATATGTTCCTGTGTGGCCTGTTCTGGGTGATCCTGCTCTGGCAGGGGGGTTGGACTCGATCTCTGGAAGTCCCTTCCAACCCTTGACGTTCTATGATTCTATGTGAAGACTAAAAATAATACTTGATTTGATACTGATTTTTTTTGGTTAATAAGTTCTATTAGTAGCTGCTGCTTCTGTATTCTAAGGTGTATGTTTTGCTTTCTACTTTCTCTGGTAGGCTCTTGCTATTTGTAAGATAGTTTTGTTAAAAATCAAGTTTGATTTTTATTTTATGTTATTATTATTATTTTTAATCAACAGGACAATCTTCAGGGTTATAAGACCCAGAATAAATTTTTAAATAAGGAGATTTTGGAACTTTCCGCTCTACGAAGAAATGCAGAAGCGAGAGAAAGAGAATGGCAGGCAAAGGTCAGACTAACACAGCTTGTTCTCATTTTGACAATGTCTAAAGCAAAAAAAAATCAATTGCAGATCTACGCAGGGAACATAACTGTGAAACAGAAATGTGATACTTAACGTGTTGGGTTTGTTTTTTTAAATCACATTCAGTACATTTTAACCACTGGAACTTTTTCATAACTTAGGAGCACAGGCACGTATATTTCTGAAAATACTCTTTCTTCAGAATTAAGGCTGTGATGATTTTCTTGAAGTACGCAAAAGACAGGGTGTGTAAGGATTTGATACGGCATTGAGTAGAGCTTTCTCCTTCTGAGAATGAAGGATAATAACAGTGTAGCGAATCCAACTTTGGAAGTGTGTTTCTGTATAGATGAATTTGAGTGTCGAAAAGTTGCAGGTCAATAATGAAGATTTCCATTGCCTGGGGCTAGGAAAAATGCACACATCTGTAGCTGAGGCACGATACCCAAAGCTATGGTTTGGTAGGGTTTGCTTTTGTTTTTCTGAAAACAGTGTACATAGTGGCCAGATCTAAATAGTTTTGGCACAGAGCTGTGTTCTTACAATTTCTATGTGCTATTACCTAAGTCCTATCTTTAAAGTGCTGTTTAAGTTCTTTTTGTTCAAATGTGCGTAGACTAAAGCAGTTACTTGAAAAGCACAAAATAGTTGAGTTGCATTTCATGCAGTGTAATGATAATTAAAACTTGCTCAGGTCTTCCACATGTACAAATACATGTGGTAGAAAATCTCTGGGCTACTATTCTGCCTTAAAAACCTTTCTGTAAAAAGCCACAAGTGTCTGAGGTGTCTTTCCCAAGTACTTCAGATACAGAATTTTACAGTAGTGTAATAAAATGCTTGTGTAATTTCTTTGTTTTCTGTGCATAAGGGTTGTTTTCTGGTGCTACGAAAATGGGAAAATAGAGCTGACTTGTCTTGATTTACAGGTTTCTAAGCAACACAAACTAATAGAATAATATTGAACCAGATTTTACAAGAATTGTAGTACAAAGTAAGTCTTTGAAGACTTACAATATCATGTATTGTTTTCTGCAGTACACTAGCTTGGAAGCCAAACTCTGTCAGATAGAAAGTAAATACTTGATCTTGCTTCAAGAAATGAAAACTCCCGTTTGTTCTGAAGAGCAGAGTCCTGCTCGTGAAGTCATCACACAGTTACTGGAAGATGCTTTGAAAGTAGAAACCAGTGAACAACCAGAACAAGCATTTTTCAAACCACATCTGGTCAGGTAATTTGGTCCTATTAAAATAAATATAAGTGTATTACGATCAGTGCGCCTGGTTCTAACACTGGTAAACAGACACTGGGGGATGTATTTGTAGGATTTAGGGGTTTTGATATATTTTCCTTCATGAATAACAGTATCTTCATAAAATTCTTCTGGCTATAATATTTCTTTTTTTCATTTGAGAAACATCGACTCAAATGCTGCCATATAGATGCTGAAGGAGAGCTGCTGAAAAGGTGGATTAGTTCAAACTTGCCCATGTCCTTACATACACTGCTTAATCAGTGCAGTAATATATGCTGGAATATGGGCACAAAGTCTTTTGTATAAAGGATTATAAAAATAATTATTAAATAAAGAATATGCTTCAGAAAAATGTTTAATAATTGTTCAAACTTGAAAGCTATGGGGAGTGGCTTGAGGAGACATTTGAAGTAACTTTAGGATGGAACTGGAGAGTTTCAGGGCTACTGAACACATTTTTAACCTTTTTTCTTTTTCTTCTCCATTTCAGTGAATATGATGTATACGGTTTTCAGACAGTCCCAGAGGATGACGATGAGGAGAAACTAGTAGCAAAATCACGAGCTTTGGACCTGAGGTCACTTTCTCTCAGTGAAAATCGAGAGATCTCCACGGGAGTAAAATGGGAAAACTATCTTGCAAGCACAATGAATAGAGAGATGATGCGCTGTGCAGAACTAAAGAATCTTATTAGGTCTGGAATTCCACATGAACATCGTTCCAAGATGTGGAAATGGTGTGTCAATCTCCATGTTAAAAAATTCAAGGACAGTACCGTTCCTGGATACTTCCAGACCTTGCTTCAAAATGCTCTGGAGAAACAAAACCCTGCCTCTAAACAAATTGAGTTGGATCTCTTGAGAACTTTGCCAAACAACAAACATTATTCCTCTCCAACATCTGAAGGGATCCAAAAGCTACGAAATGTGCTACTGGCATTTTCATGGAGAAATCCTGATATAGGATATTGCCAAGGGCTCAACAGGTAAGACTTTGCAAATAGCTTTTCAAATCACACGTGTAGCAACGTGCTTTTGGACGGCAGTTGCCCTATGGGTTGTTTGGGTTGGTTTTTTTTTGTGTTGTTAAGGCCACAGATTTCTGCATTTCCCTCAGGATGTCTTCAGTCAGAATTGCGGTAAATAATTTAAGGATGATTCTTGTGTTACAGCGCTAAGAAAAACTTGAAGTCATTGCAATTGATGTTTGCTGAAATAGTTTTGGTACTTTCAGATTTGTAGTAAAGGAAGGTGTTTGAAGTAGGTATGTTAGTCTAACACCCTCCTCCTCCCCATGGTATAATACCATAGATGTCAATTTGTGCCCGGATTGATACACTGGGACAGAGTGAAAGACTTCTGAATTAAAGCAGATTTATCATTTGAAACCACTCGGAAGAAGTAGTAGAACAGAAGCAGTGAATAATGTAGTAGAGATAGTGAGGTGATAGTGGTAGCAGTAGTAGAGGTAGTGAGTAATGTAGTAACAAGAATTTTCCTGAGTGTTTGTCACTAGTGGTTATGTTCTGTAGGTAAATCATAGGATTTTTTTAGTATTAACTGTTGTTGCTGGCGTGTCACAGGGTGCATCTGAAGAACAGAGCTGTCGCAGTCTTGAAGCAACATGTTTCTGTTGTTAGAAATATTTTTGCTACATTTGAACTTCCTGTGCAGCATTACTTCCTCCTGGGACACTTTTGGTTATACTGTGAATAATTCTGCATTTGGGCATACTTGCAGAAGCTAAAAGCAAATTAGATATTTATTCCATGCGTTAGTCCTCTTAAGCTTTTAAGATGTGTTCACCTCATTAAGCTGTGTACCATCGGAAGCCGTTCGTGTTGTTACAGCCTCTGGTGTATGGAAATGAAACACGTCTGCTTGGAGAAATGCGGTGGAGGTTAGCCTTTCATAGTCAAACAACTACCAGTAATGTTAAGTTATTCTCTGGGGTTTTTTTTTCTTTCATAATACTCATTGGAAACAGGAAAACCAGGGCTGCTGCTCAATATTTTTGTTACTTTTTACCTCAAGAAATTGTTAGGAAAAGTTTAATATTTGAAAAATTGTAGGACTTTTTATTTCCCTTAAAAAAACAATGGTAGATAAAAATGCTATTATATGTATCTTAATGGATATAAACTTGCCAGTAAGATTTTTCCTAAACTTACAACTATATTGTGTGTGAAATGCAAGAGCCTTCTGTTCTTTCTCCTCTTGAATAAGGAAAGACAAAAGTCTGCAAGTTGGAGTAGTATATTTAGGACTTGGAAGCTTCTTATTAGAGGCCTTAATTTTGCTGTAGTTCCTGGAAAAATGGCTTATAGCAAATCACTTTGCTTTTGCCTTTCTGTGGTTGGTTTTGTTTGTTTTTATTTAACTGAATAAAAATAGTTGCATGGCTGATTGGGCAGTGAGATGCCTTATCTTAAACTTCATTAATAGTTTTGCTGTTTAGTGCTCTCCTGTTAAAGCAATTGTCTCTTCAAACAGGAAAAAAAAGGCTCTATTGTAGTTGTTCTCAATTTATTTTGTGATACTATTATAACCTCTTTCTCCAAATAAACCCTATTTTCAGGTTGGTAGCGATTGCACTTCTGTACTTGGAACAGGAAGATGCTTTTTGGTGTCTAGTAACAATAGTTGAAGTTTTCATGCCTCGTGATTATTACACTAAGACACTGCTGGGATCTCAGGTACGTGCTCTACCAGAATAAAGCCCAGTCCTGTAAACTGTAGCGAGTCAAAACCTTTCCTCTCAAATTGTCTGATAGGCCTTTTTGGGGAATGTGTTGTGTCCACAGACATGAGTTCCAGGCACCAGGGCCCTTGTTTGATTAAGGACTATAACACTGTAATAACTTCATTTATTTCCTTAAAACTGAGGAGATGCTTATGGGCTCTCTGGGAGGGTAAGGATGAAAATGTATTTTGTGGTACTGTGAGCAGGATAAGCTGTAGCACTCCTCTGCTTCCAGGTGATGTTCTGGTATGTGCTGCCTCCTTCCTCCAAGTCTTTCCTCAGCTTGCTCTTCGTTTTGGTGCTCCAACAGCATCACAGCACTAGTAGGAACAAAATGCCTGCTTTTGGGGAGCCCTGGGAGGCTGGGGGTAGATTGAGAAGGAAAAGGTGGTGTCAGCAAGGGTGGTGTGCATCGGGCTGACCATGTATATTTGTGGTGGATCTAGCTTAGAAGTGTTCACTATGCGGTACCAAGGTTCCCGGTTAGCTCTTGGAAAAATTTGCACGTACAGATTAGTAACAGCCCTACTTTGAGTGACACATATTGGAAAACTGGGAGCAATAATGCCATATTCGTCATCTCTTTAGGTTGATCAGCGAGTATTCAAGGATTTAATGAGTGAGAAGCTTCCACGACTACATGCTCATTTTGAACAATACAAAGTCGACTATACTCTTATAACTTTCAACTGGTTTCTTGTGGTATTTGTGGACAGTGTTGTTAGCGACATCCTTTTCAAAATCTGGGACTCATTCCTCTATGAAGGACCAAAGGTGAACTGAATGAGCTAAGTTGTTTTGGGTTTTTTTTTTCCTGTTGTTACCTGGTAACAAAATACTGTGGTGTTACTGAGTGCAGGTTGGAGGAAGGTTGTTTCACAAGAATCCCGTCAGTTAAAATCACTGGTAGGAAAAAAGGGAGGAAGTATGCAGAAATAACCAGTCAAAATATTTTCCATTTTATCTGTGTTCTCCAAGTTAAAAGCTTGAGTTACGGGACAATTCTGAATGCTAAGTATTTTCCTTTCACCACCTGCCTCTTTTTTACCTTTGAAAAATAAAGCTACAGGCAGTGCTGTTTACTCCTATGTGCAGCTATCAGTTTTAAGTAATTATATCAAAATTGGAGCTACTCTTATAAAGAAGAAAGCTTAAGTGAAGGAGACAGAAGTTAGAAGTATTGAAAAGATATAAAAATTAGTTGTCACCAAGTGCTAATGTTTAACTTGTTTCTGCATCAACTATTCATTTTATTTCTGCTGACATTTAAAGTACGACTGACAATCAAGGACTATCTGGGCTCCTATTTCATAAATGAAGGGGTGGGGGTGAAAGAATTTTCATGTTTCATAATTGTCAAATTACAGTGAAAGAAAATCCATGCAGAAGAAAAATCATTGGATTCAACCACAGTAATAACACTAAAGCAGATGTTGTGAGCAATCAGAGAGAACTGGAAACTTATAAAATAAGCGGATAAAAACCTGTATGTTAGCTAAATTTCTTGTTGACATCATCTGAGTGTTGTAACAGGCAGTGTGGTTTTTGCTTGTATATTCATTCAGATCAGTTTTAAGCCTCATGGTATTTTGTGAATTGACAAAGTTCAGAACTTACTGAAGCCTTTTCAGAGTGAAGGGAAATAATGATGCTTCTGGCTCGTGCCAAAGTCGATCGCCAAACTGGTATCAGAACTTCCTCCGTATCACTTCCCCAACCTGTTGGGAAAATTCAAGGCACCAGAAAATAATCTGTCTATAAAGCAAAACTTAGTTTTAGCTCTGAAGTAACTTCATAAATGCATTCAAATGGGCCCAGCAGTCTTTGTTCTACAACTGAATTAGGAACTCCAAACTTCAAAGCCTTTGTATGCTATAAACCCAGTATTGTGTTCTGGCTAGAACTGGAGAACACCTTATCTTACTTACAGGCTGCAATAGAAGTTTTTGGCAGCTTTTGGAAATGGGGGATGGGGCATGGAAGGGAGGTAGAGGGAGTTGTGATTAGATAGCTCAAATGCAGACTGTAAGAAGAGTAACACTTTTCCTTTGAGTTTATAATAATGAGAATCATTGCATTCAGTTCTTACAAAGAACCAAACACTGTCTGTATTTTTATCAGGTAATATTCCGATTTGCCCTGGCACTTTTTAAATACAAAGAAGAGGAAATCTTAAAGCTGCAAGATTCAATGTCCATTTTCAAGTACCTTCGATATTTCACACGCACTATACTTGATGCTAGGTGGGTAACAAACTTGAGTGTAATTGAAAGACTTGCAGTGGGATTTGCAAGAAGTCTGTTGGGCAGGGGGTGGTGGTGTTACTTTGGTTTTATCTGTGTCTTAATTTAGATAGAAAGCAGCTAGAGAGGAAACTAACTACTAAGATTTGTCATGAGTAGTTTTGGCTAGCAGAGGCAAAAGCACAGTTGATGAATGCATAATTGTAAATTTTTAGATATGATAGGGATTACTTTGCCAGATTGGTCTTGTTTAGCAGTCGTCATGGTAGCAGCACTTAAGAATTTCAACCATAGCTGACCTCTTGCCCTGCATTGCAGATGCAGTTTATGTAGTAAGATGTTTTGTGATAAATGAAAACCCATCCTGGCTCAAGTACTAAGAAAGTGAGCAAGGACTCACTACATTTAGATCTCTACGCACCATTAATGTGCAGACTAATGCCACAGAATTCCAGCTGATTTCAAGATATACTTGAAGCAGAGGATAAACACAAGTTAGGTAGTCTTCTGCTCTTTAGTCCTTGTGCAGGAGTTATGGTTTGTAAATTAGGGCCTAATGTTTATAGGTTCCTAGTTTAGACTGTAGAGCAGCAGATTAATCTCAAAAAGAAAAGTCATATTTGGTTTGGTTTAATGTCCACAAGTATGTTTTGCACAGATATTGAAACTTACTGATTTTGGATTTTTTACAAAATCTACCAGAATCTGAGATGTTTGGTTTTACTGCAATTGCATGTGAATTTAGGCTTATATTTGGACTCCTATTGCAAGAGCTGTTTGTTATTTTTACTTCCTGTATTTCAGTTTTGTCTGGAGAGAGGTTAAATAACGTTACTTTGTGTTTAAAAAGGATTGCTGGGATTGATGCAGGGAGAATGCTCTGCAGCTGGTTTAAGTAGTAGAAATCTTGATAACAGATGTTGCTGCTTCTACCAAAAATTCTTTAGGGGGAGTTGTAGGGTGCTTTGTATTTTAGCATTCCCTGCCTTCGATTTGAAAAATGCTGGGCAGTTGTTGGCCTCAGCTGTTTGTGACCAAAGTACTTACTGAATCATTCCAAATCTGGAAGTGACACAGAAATATCTACTTGATTTGAGGGAGAGGATGCTTGTATTTTTAACAGAAAACAATAAATAAAACAAACTTGTGGATATGTTATAGTCGATTAAATAGGCTACTTCATAGCTTATAATTAAATGTGTAATATGTAGTACTAGTAGTACCAAAGCAGTGTTGCTAGAAACTACATATTGCAAAAGAAAAAAAAAGGGGGAGCAGAGGAAGAAAAAAATTAATTTTTTTTTTGTTCTTACCTTATTTGAAAAAAAAAAATTGATATTTAGGCAGAGCTGCAGATTTGACTTTCTCCCTTTTTCTTTTTTTGAATTATGTGACAAAGTGATGTCTTGACTCTCCCATCTAAACTTTCTGATACTGAAATAACCTTTTTTAAAAATGTCTAGTGTTGCTACAAGAGATCACATTTTGGTATTAGCAAAATAAACTAGTTGAACTCCTCACCTGCCAAAGATACGCTTAATTCTGTCCTCACTTGTGTATCAAAAACATTTATGATACAAGTATACCCTGTGGTTGTCCATGAATGTATTTTCCTAGGATTTCAGAGGTGGGAGTTGAAAGTAGTGGCGTAGTGCTGTTTAAGCAACATGGATTTGCCTGCTAGAACTGATAAGGCACTGTTCAAACCACTCCGTGTCTTATTCTACCATTTTTGTACAAGTCTTACAGCATTTAAAGTTAAACAATGCAAAAGCATGTAGAATTATGTCTTTGCTTATATAGACTGAAAGTCATCTGGTTGTAGAGGAAAAATTCAGAAAGATAATTTTTACAGAATTCATGGACATTCCAAATGAGTTAGAAAATTCTTTTGCACGGGATTTCTAAGTTTACGCTCTCTGGAGAAAAGTCTCCACGGACATGTGCATGATTATACTCTAGGTTATAGAATGTCATATTTAGGTTTTTCTACAGATGAAAGTTGTGTTCCATGGCATTTTGTGCACAGGTAGAGAAGCTGTTGGAATACTCTTTGTTTATAAATAGGAGGAAATAGTTCTTGTTAGCTAAAAAATAAAAAGCTAGGGAGAGTTTAGCCTTACATAAACTGTTCAAATGAATACTCTTTGTTGGGTTCATCTGATAATTAAGCTAGAATAAGTTAAATTCAAGTGCTCAGTTTCCCTTATTAAATAATGAGGTTTGGTTTTTTTAGGTGTAGATCAGTAGTAAGGATGTAGTTAACTCTTGTCTTTGTACTGATTAGGCAAACAGTTACTACTTTTGCCGTGACAATGATATTATGATGCAGTATGTCTCTGGAAGGGTGATGGATACTCCTGTGGTGCTCTGCTACGTGATCTGATGAGCTCCGAGATCTCTGTGCTCCAGCCAGCAGAATCCTGGTGCTTTCTCACTGTATAGTAAAATTTGGCTTATACATATTTTGTATTATCCCAGGCTTTATCTGGTCTCTTGCACCACCTCATTATCTTGGACAGCTTGAGAGCTGACTGTCTTGTGATTGCGCAAGCTTCAGTGAGTTCTATGGAGGAAGTTATCCAGTCTGTAATGGGGTAACTGGTTGTACCAAGTATTCAGTGAAGCCAACGAAGCTCTGATTAGGCAAACTTACATCTCCTGTTCAGCGTTGTCAAGGCTGTAAACACTGTAGCATTATATACAGTTTGAAGGTGACTTTGCAAACTCTTGAGCATTTGATAACACTTTGTCACTTGAAAGAACTTCAAAACCGAGTGCTTTATAGAACTTTCTTGCAATACCGAGAGCATCTCAGACCTGTCCGGTATGTGAAGGAGACCAAAGATATCAGCCGTATACTAGATGTTGATACGGATGAAGTTCAAAAATTATTTTTAAAAAGGCCAAATATGAGTGATTGCCTTCTAATGTTGTGTAATCTTACAGGAAACTGACTGGTATTGCTTTTGGAGACCTGAATCCTTTTCCATTACGTCAGATCAGAAACCGGAGGACCTATCATCTGGAGAAAGTGCGCGTTGAGCTAACTGAGCTAGAAGCCATTCGTGAGGATTTTCTGCGTGAACGAGACACATGTGTAGAAAAAAGGGACCTTATTAGTGATGATGAGGAGGATAGCTGAAAAGACTCAACAAACTTTTCTTTGGGATTGTGACCAAACCGAGTTAACCTCCAAAACACTTTGTTAATCCTGTCAATCAGAATGTAAACTGGTTGCTTTTGGAAATATGCAGGACAGATTTCCAAACCCCAGCACTTTCAGAAATACTGCTTTGTATGGAGGCCAAACACTCTGTTTACATTTATGTTCATGGAATTATATGTAAAGCACTTAATATCTGTCCAGTTTAGTCAGTGGGATGAATTGCCAGTTGTTTTCCCAAAGTGCACTGTTAGTGCCTGTATGTGAAACAGCAGTAAGAAAAGTCCATGCTCTGTTTACTGCATTCATTGCCATTCTGCATTTTTTTTTCTTAACATAATCCTGGGTTTTTTTGTAGCGTAGGTTCAATGTGGGAGGACATAATATTTTTTGGTTTCAGGTTGGTTATTGAATGGCTTTCGTCATGTTGTTCTTGAATAAACAAGCCATTCTTGAGATCATGAACTAGAAAAGTGTGGAACGAAGCACAGAAAACTTTTACATTCCTTTTGTCTTTTTCTGAAGTGATGTGAAGTGGATCACCGAACAGAACACTTGAATATATGTACTTAAAATAAGTACCTACTTGTCACTGAGTGTTCAGTGTATACTGTAACAGTGATATCAAACATCTTTTATGCTTTTCTGGGCAGCTGTTTCGATAAAGATTCTTGTTAATGCGAAGGAGTTTATAGATGACATTCCATTTATTCAATTTTATTTCTATTTTGGTTTTTTGATTGCAATGTCTCAAAAAAGCCACAACCAAACCCAGCTATTATGGAAGAATAGAGTTTGTCACAGGGTGTTTAGGTGTAGTGTTTCTGACTATGGAAGCAGGACTGGAGGCCATTCGTTCTCATTTGATGACTAACAATACTCTTAAACGGTTCTGAGTATGAGGAAGGCTTCTTGATGGCTTTTCTCTGGACTTTTGCAACATTCTTTCTTGAGCTGTTGGATCTTCAGAATGTTGGATTGACTTAAATGTTGTATCTGGAGGTGTCGTGATAAAACTAGTGTTCAAACACGATGCAGCAAATCGCTCAGCCTTGGGGAAGCGTTTAACTGGCTGAAAACAAAACTGATGGTCGGGAACAATCAAGTGCATCGACTTCTACTTCATGTGTTTTCTCTTGGTTTTCTGAGAACAACTAGGACTTCTTTATCAGGTATACTCATGTAATGGCTTTAGAACACGTAAGTGTGTGCAGGAAAAAATCCTGCTTCGGTTTCACAGCACTTTTTTTTTCTTTAGAATGTATTTGTAGCCTTCTCTAAGCGTATTATCAGTTTACCTGGAAGGGAAATAGTGGTGAACGTCCTAACTTACAGGACTAATTTTGATAGAAAATGTATGATTCGTATATGACATTCAACTCTTAATTAGCCAGCAAATCCTTGTGAGCGAGGGACAGGTGGTATCATCATCTTGTTTTGTATGTTACTTGTCTTCTAAAGTGTCCCCTGTTTTCTCTCTTGTAAGCAGTAGTTTTGGGGTTTGGTTATTCCCTACATACTCTTGATTGTACGTGAGTTTATTAGGCAAGTTTTTCATATTATTGCATGTACTGTATTCTTTTTTTACTTACAATCAGTGTTGGAATATGAAAATGGGACCAGGTTTTCTGATTTCCTAGTTATGCTGTCTTGGTTTTGAAAGAGCCGGTCTCTAAATCAATCTGTAATGTCTGCTTTTTGTTATTGTTTGTTTTAATCTTGTTTCCAAGTGCTACACGAAGCTAAAGATCTTCCTTCCAGTGGCAACAGTGAAGAATTTAGAAGTGTGTACCTACCCTAGTCGTATAAGCCTATTATTCCTGGGTTTTGAGTCTTCCCTATGAACTAGGTCAGGAGATGTTTTCACACTTGTTTAATTGAAGTTTTTAGGTTGTGAAGATAAAACTACCCTTAGGACAACTGTTCTGGAAGTTCTTTAGTTGACAAAACATGAACTGCAGTGTTACAGGACCACTTCTTTTTTACAGTGCTGATGGTTAATTTGTGTGTGTCTGTTGCTGTGTTTCATTATGTAAGTCGGTACCCAACTGCACGGTAAAACTAAGTAGCTCTGTGTCTTAGGCCACGGTGTGAATCTAATATAGCAGTGTCAGGAAGCTTATGGAGATCATGTTGTGGCTGGGTGTTTTGTTAGTTTGCAAATATGAAACAAGTTGATGCTGTAATACTCAAGTTCCCAGCGAGCTGTCGGCTGAATTTTGTTAAGCGTTGTTACTGATGGCCTTAGTTAAAAGGTCAAAAAATTGCAGAGGCATCTAATCTCTGACCACTAGAAGTCCACATAGAACAAAAATGAGATGCATGTAGCAGGAAGCAACGTCAAGGGAAGCTTGCCTGCTCTTGCAAATGTCTTTGGGTGACTGTTAGTTTTCTAGTGGTGCTCAGTCTGGTAACTTTGAAGAGCAGTAACTAGTTAGGGCCGTGCAAGATAGACAGGCAGTATTTATACCTGAACGAAACCAAGCACAACTACAGTGTGACTGGGTGGCCTACAAAACCTGAACTGCATAGATACCGAGTGTTTATACTTAGGGGTAGACTTCTGAAAACAGTGCATGAAGATTTAACATTCCTGACAGTCACTTAGAAGAAAATTGACCCGTTAATACAAATCAAGACTGCTAAGACTGCTTTGAACTTCAGAGTCATGCATGTGTGTGCAGAGTTCCTTATGCATGGTTCCCAGTGTATGTGATTGTAAACTAGACCACTAAGTTGCATCTTGCAGAATATTCCTCCGTCTTCATACACGTATGCGTGGCTTTCCAGCGAAACTTCTGGTCGTTTGTTTAAAACATTTTGTTACCTTCTGTTAAATAGGAAAAAAAGTTGGTGTGCTACACCTCTAGCTATTAAACCTGCACAGTATTTCAACTTTACCTGTACATGTGTACAGGTAATGTTATCATCCAGTGTTATCACATTGTTTGGTGGTGGGTTGTTAGTTTTTTACCAGCTACGTAATAGATTAAAAAGCATTTTTTGTAGCCCTTTAGGTGTCCTCTGTGATTCGCCCATACCCCTCAGTCTTTGTAAGATATTTCAGCAGAAAGGGAAATGTTTTTTTTTCTTCCTTAAGACATCAAGAATGAATGAAGGTACATTTGACAGAGTTGTATGTTCAGTCACACTTAACTGAGAAATGGAAAACTAATGGGATTCATAAAATTGTGTAGCCATTTAAGTGAATGTTCCCTTAAGTGCCATATTAGAAATCAGCAATCTGCGGTACAAGAACTTTGAATTACAAAATGTAAGTCATGTTATTTTCATAAAGATTGATGTAAAGGAAAAATAAATTGTTTATTACTTTACAGCTTGCTTTGTTTTGGAGGTTTTTTGTTGGTGGTTTTTTTTCATGACTAGGTTGTGGGTTTTCTGTACCACTGAGTACAGAAGTTTTCAAGCTGGAAGAGGACTGTGGTGTCCTCCTTCCTTGCCCTGTTAGCAAGGGAGGGCCATTCTGGGTACTGCTTAGAGAACCTCCCTGTAGAGAAATCCTCATTACAAAGTCTAGCAGCTTAGGCATGTTTGTCATGAACCTAAATGCCTCTGAAGAGTGGTCTTCCATGAAGATTTCATTTGATTTGGTAGTTGCATCTCTTAAAAATTGTCCAAAATCCTGCCTTTGGGAATGCAGACATGTACAAAGTAGAAGACCAGAATGAGGCACTTTTAGGTTATGTGAACAATGGTCCATTATAATACTATGTATTGTGTAGTGTACACCCATATAATATGTAACAAACATCTGTATTTATGTATGCCACATTATATATGGGGCTCCTAACACCCCCATATCTATATAGATATATCATATATATTAATATTACATGTGTAATAAGTGAGAGACTGTGTACAGACACACAGACATGGATAGTAGTATAGAAAACATGTGCATGCACACACCTATAGAGGTATACGGTATTATTTATGGATAGATATCCTCTATATTCATCCCTATTCTACACATGGCCAGATATCTAAAGATACGTGTATCTTTATGTGTGTGTGTGTATAGAGAGCTTTACCTCTGTGTGTGTGTATGTGTGTTCATATATAAGTATGATCTATTATGTATCTATCCCATAAATACCTAGACACAGAAAAACATAGATATATATAAAAAAATCTACGGGGGGTTGTATTCAACGTATAGATAGATAACTGTATGTATTTAAAGGGGCGACTATGTACTATATTGTGTGTGTATGTATGTAGATTAAAAAGCCTGTGTATATCTAGGTATAATATATTATATATGGAATTCATATGCACACACGAGTATATTCCCTATATCTATATGGATAAATCTATATATAAAGATCTGTATATAAAATACGGGAGGGGCCTGTGTCTATATACCTATGTATTGTATATGACAAGTATGTACATATAGAGGTATATGGTATTATATGTAGATATGTATCCCTCTGTATACGTCCCCATAATACACTTGGATATCTATAACGAGGTGTGTGTAGCATTAAAAGTAGCATTAAAAAGCTGTATAAGTAAAGGAGGGGGGTGTCTGTGTTCACGTATAGGTACAACGTATTATCTATGTATATCTATATATCCATTCCCTATGCATCTACACACAGAGAAATACCTTTATATATAAATATATATGTAACTATATGTGTGTGAGACCGAGTGTGTGGTGTATTTCAGCAAAAGGGGGACTATGTATATGCACACTATATAATACATAGTCTGTGTATATATAGGTATAACATATTACATATGGGTCTCAAATGTGCACACACATGTATTTCCCATTTCTCGATGGCTAAATCTTTATGGAAACATTACATATATATAATAGGCATGTTTGTGAGAGTTGCTTTGTTTTGGAGGTATGTGTTATGTTATTACCTATGTGTTATGTATATATCTGTGTACATGTATAGGTATGTGGTATTTTTTGTAGATCTCTACCCCTCTGCGTACATTCCTATAATATATGTGGGAGATCTACAAGCTGTATGGGTGTTAGTGTATACATAACATATAATCATGTGTAGTGTCTGTTACATATCACCTGGATGTGTCCGTGTCTGTGTTCAAGCAGAGGTGTCATGTATTATAGAGAAATGGTTTTATAGACCGGTGTCGAGCGAACCTCGTGAAGCGCTCCGTTAGAGGGTGGCTGTTGCGTGACACTTTCTTCTCTGGCGAGGTTCGTCCGCCTTTGTAGGCATGTGCATTGCACAGATCTTTTTTCCTCCGAGTCCCTTCGCATGCCTCTACACGGTGCCGGTCGCATGGCACTTTTTTGTCTGTGAGACTGGTGCTGCGTATGAACGTGTGCGAAGCGCCCCCGAGGAAGAAGTGTGGCATGAGAGCGCATGATGTATAAATGCGTTTGAAGCGCTCCCCAGGAAAATAGAGCCGCGCCACTGGCACCTTTCACAGGCTTCGCGCTTTCACTTTCTTTTTCTTGGGGGCGCTCTGCGCACAGTTTTATACTGTGCCCTCTCGCAAAATGCTCGTTTTGCTCAGGAGTGCTTCGCATGGATTTATACAGAGTGCCAGTCTCGCCGCACTCTTTCCTGAGGAGCGCCTCTCACACATTTATGTCCGTGTCCTCTCGTGCAGTGCTTTGCTGGGGGTTTTTTCAGGCACGTAATGGGGCCCAACTGAAATGCCTCTATGTTAACGCACTGAGCATGGGGAACAAGCAGGAAGAGTTACAGGTGTGCATGTGCCTACAGGGCTTTGGTGGCATTGGCAGCACCGAGACGTGGGGGGATGGCTCTCACTGGAGTGTAGGACAGGCAGGGGAGAAGGGGAGTGGATGGTGCCCTCTGCATCACCTGGAGTCCATGGAGCTGCACCTGGGAATGGATGATGAGCAGACAGAGTGCCTGTGTATGAGGGTTAGAGGGAAGGCAAGGGAAGGAGACATCATAGTGGGGGTCTGCTACAGGCCACTTGACCAGGAAGTCCAAGTGCATGAGGCCCTCTCTAGACAGATTAAAGCAGCTTTATGTTAACAAGTCCTGGTCCTCATGGGAGATTTCAACTGCCCTGATATCTGTTGGAAGGGCAGCACAGCAGGTTCCTGGAATGCATTGATGATAATTTCTTCCTCCAAGTGGTAGAGGAACCCACAAGAAAAGGTGCTATGCTGGACCTTGTCCTCACCAACAAGGAGAGGCTGATGGGCGACATGAAGCTCAAGGACAGCTTTGGCTTCCATGACCATGAAATGGTGAGTTTAAGATCCTTAGGACATGAAAGAGGGTGTGTAGCAAACTCACTACTGTGGACTTCAAGAGAGTAGACTTTCTTTTTGAGGACCAGCTTGGCAGGGTGTCATGGGATATAGCCTTGGAGGGAAGATGGGCCCAAGAAATTTGGTCAATATTCAAGGGCTATCTCCTTCAAGCTCAGGAGCAGTGCATCCCAAGAAAAAAGAAGGCAGGCAAGAATGCCAGGGGGCCAGCGTGGATGAACAAGATGCTCCTGGACTTACTTGGACACAAAAAGAAAGTCTATAGGGAGTGGGAGCATGAACGGGATAACTGGGAGGATTGCAAAGAAGTTGTCAAAGCAGCCAGGGATCAGGTTAGGAAAGCTAAAGTGCAGATAGAATTAAATCTGGCAAGGGACATAAAGGGGAACAAGAATAATTTATTTAGATATATCAATGACAAAAGGAAGGGTAGGGAAGATGTAGGGCCTCGCTGGAAGGAAAATGGAGACCTGGTCATGACTGTTACAGAGAAGACTGAGGTACTCAATGACTTCTTTGTCTCATTCTTCACCGGCAAGGGCCCCAGTCACACCACCCAAGTTCCAGAAGGCAAAGATAGGGACAGGGAAAAGGAAGATGTACCTTCTATAAGATCTGGTTCGAGACCACCTAATGAATCTGAATGTGCACAAGTCCATGGGGCCTGATAAGATCCATCTGCAGGTCCTGAGGGAACTGGCAGATGAAATTGCTAAGCCACTATCCATCATATTTGAAAGGTCACGGCAGTCTGGTGAAGTTGCTGCTGATAGGAAGAGGGGAACCATAACCCCCATCTTCAAAAAGGGAAAAAAGAAAGACCCTGGAAACTATAAGCCAGTCAGTCTCACCTCTGTGCCTGGCAAGATCATGGAACAGATCCTCCTGAATACTCTGTTAAGGCCACATGGAAAATGAAGAAAAAGTGATTAGTGGAAACCAGCATGGCTTCACCAAGGGCAAATCCTGCCTAACCAGTNGAGGGACCTGAACAGGCTGGAGAGGTGGGCCTGTGAGAACCTCATGAAGTTCAACAAAGCCAAGTGCAAGATCCTGCATCTGGGTCAGGGCAATCGCAAGCACAAAGACAGGCTGGGTGACGAGTGGATTGAGAGCAGCCCTGCAGAGAAGGACTTGGGGGTGCTGGTTGATGAAGCGCTGAACATGAGCCAGCAATGTTCACCTGCAGCCCAGAAAGCCAACCACATCCTGGGCCACACTAAAAGAAGTGTGACCAGTAGGTCAAGGGAGGCTCTTCTCCCCCTCTATTCTGCTCTCATAAGATCCCACCTGGAGTACTGTGTACAGTTCTGGGGCCTCTAACACAAGGAGGACACGGATCTGTTGGAGAGGGTCCAGAGGAGGGCCACAAAGATGATCAGAGGGCTGGAGCACCTCCCCCATGGGGACAGGCTGCGAGAGTTCGGTCTATTCAGCCTGGAGAAGAGGAGGCTCTGGATAGACCTTATAGTGGCCTCCCAGTATCTGAAGTGGGCCTACAGGAAAGATGGGGAGGGACTTTGTAAAATGACTTGCAGTGGTAGGATGAGGGCTCATGGCTTTAAACTGGATGAAGGTAGATTTAGACTAGATATTAGGAAGAAATTCTTTACAGTAAGGTGGTGAGACACTGGAACAGGTTGCCCAGGGAAGCTGTGGATGCCCCCTCCCTGGAAGTGTTCAAGGCCAGGTCTAGTGGGGGGTGTCCCTGCTCATGGCAGGGGGATTGGAACTAGATGATCCTTAAGATCCCTTCCAACTTAAGCCATTCTATGATTCTACTGATGTTCTGCTAAAGTCTTTGGTAGCCAAGTGCATAATTTCAGCTGCTTTGAAAATTCAAGAAAGCACTGAATTAGTTTGGAAATCTAGCCTGAATGTCTTCCTTTCAAATAGGATTTTTACATTTTGGAGTTACCTTATTGCCTTAAAGAGGCTATCAAGTACCTCAGCTACTTCAGATATAAAACTTAACAGCTAGATGTTTGTGAGTGAGGGAAAATAAGAGTTGGAAGATCGCTTTAATTGCATGTCAATGCAGAGCTTTCGTAGTAGAGGTGAATAGTGTGCAGTTCTTGTCCTCTGGCTCTGCTTGGGGATGGCAAGCTGTTAAGAGTAGATTGGCACGGTTGCAAATCTGCTCAAAGGGTTCACAAGACAGGAGAGAGAAGCAGCAATTGAGGCAGAATATGACTATGGCCTAAGGACCTCCTGTCCTATATACTGAAAAGTTAAGTTAAAGGGATAAACAGAAAATTCTGGGGAGAGAATGCACAGGGAAAAACGTCCTCCCTTGGACGCTTGACATATTTAGCTTGAGTAGGTTGTGTTGCCCCAGCAGCTGCTGGGGCCTGTTAAAGAACAGTTGAGGCTCCCGTTTCGTCCTTGGGACTGAGTTTGAGACATCTGCTCTCAGTGGAATTGCAACAAGGATGCAAGTGTGGCTGATGTGTATAGCTGATGGCTGTTGCTAAATACCTACTTCATAAGAAACGCATTAGCTTAGAAAGCATGACCATTGCTCACCAAGTACCTGCAGAGTCACTACCTGCTCTGGCTGCCTCAGAGGTGCAGAGAACACACTGAAGTCTGCTGATATTACAACATATCGGGTGTTCGTCCCGTGGGATTTCAGAAGCGCTAAACATAGCTTCCTTATCTGCAGCTCTTTGACCTCATTGAAGCAGAATCCATTTAGTGCTGAGGCTTTAGGAAGTCCCACACATGAAGTACATTCACTGAGATAATACAAAGGAAGGGTGTGATCTGCCTTGGAAGTTCTCCCCTGGAAAAGAAGGTAAAAGGTTCAATCACAGGGAAGTTAGTAGAGCAGTATAGAGCCAACTTCTCTTCAGTTTTCTCCACCTACAATGCTAGCTTTTCAGAGGATTGGACTAGAAAGCAAAACTCAGGACTATATACTGAATGCAATATTAAAAAAACAACTAACACCCTTTTTTTTAGTAAGAAAACTGTCTATTCTCTACCTTAAACTAGGCTAGGGGGTTGTAAAAAGAATTAAAGCTTTCAGCACTAGAATATACCTGGTAAATGAAGATGACTTTGGCCTTAATTGAGAGTCTTAGCCTTGAGTGACTTCATCCTGTCTATGTGTTTCAAATGGGGGGTACCTTTCGCATGTACCAAACAATAACATTTTTGCAGCGAGCTGCCAGCCTCTAAGACTTCAGGTTTCAGCAGATAAGCTGACTTCAGCGATGGCTTCAGGCGCTGTGATTGGTGACTACACTGTGAAATAAGCTATTCACCTGCTTTTATAAATGCAGGTGGTATTTTTCTGGTATTTAAGCCTCGGACTCCCCGTTTGGAACATAAAATATGGGCTTTCTTCTTTATCGCTTCCTAAAGCAGACTGGTAAATGCAAGGCTAGTAGATGCTGCAGTGTTTGCTTATGCTGCCTGCTTCAAGCACTACTCACTACTTGGCTTTGGGTTTTCCTTCCAAATACAGGGAAATAGCTCTATTTCCCTTTCAAAGGGATCTGAATTCTTCTGCTCCCCTTGGAAACCTGTACTATTGCTCCCATTTCCTGTCCTCCACCCTGTGTAATATCACATGCAGCCACTTTCCTTTTGGAATTGGGAGAGCTGGGTGGAACTACTAGGCTGTGAATACCACTCCCAGGGCAGGTGAGTAGGGGCATGGTTCAGTTCTCTTGACTTGGAACAAGTCTGAAGTTTTTTTTTTTTAACTGCGATAATAAAAAGCACTGCCTTTAGGCACTTGCCTAGTATAAAATTATTTTAAAATTCATCTATCTTTGCTACTTACTGCCCTAGAAACAGCTTGCCTGTTTATGTATTATAATTTGCCATAGCTTTGCATTATTTTAACCACATAGAGAATTGGAAGTGGAGGCAGCCTGGCATTTACATTTGATTTTGAAGGTGTGAACAATACCGTGTCATTCCTCATTAACAAATGATGAATACTAACTCGCGCAGAAGAAATTTAGGGAGGCTAAACAGTGTTTATTACAATTATGTCTGCCAAATAAAGCGGGAGAAAAACTAGTTTTACAGCTTTTGGGAATGTCTTTAAGACAGGAGAGTAAACAGGTGAAAGATGATGTTGTTGGTAGCCAGCATTTGGTGTAGAGCATCTTGGAAAACAGTATTGCAAATGTTTGTTAACAGCAGTGTATAGTAACATGGTTGGGGATCCACAGCGAGGGCTGGAAACGTATGCCATTCTTCCTGTCAGAGCGGTTCCTTGAAACAACGGGGACTTTCACTGGGTAATGTTGAGTTTCAGACCACACAATAAACAAGATAGGCTTGTATTTAAGCTCCTAAAGAATATAGAACAAGGTTTAAGCAAGTTAAGTGCCTCTCTAATTGAATTTGCCTCCTCAGCCTTATTTCCTTGGTATTGTTTTCATATATCCTTAATCTACTGAAGCAGAGCAATCTGGTCGTAACTCTGAGATATTCCCCGATGAGCCTGGGAGAGCTATGACAAGTGCGGAAGGCCTTGTAACCACCAAGCAGTATCTACATCTCAAACGTGGGAATGCAGGGCTGTCACTCTGTGGTGATGTCAAGTACTAGGGCTGTTTGATCTGTACACTGCCCACAAGAAACACATTCATATCAAAATAGTATCGTGTCAGGCAGCCATTACATTTATCCTTGTGGCCTTGATGAAACTTTCACTCTCATTGCAGACTAACTCGACCACTGGTGAAATGGAGCGCCATGGAATAAACAAACGAGGAGTGTTTGTTTTTGAGATGTGGGGCCTTTTCATTTCTGGAATAAATAAAGATATTGTTGTAAATAAAGATACTGTGACGAATATATCGTTGCACAGAATTGTCCCCGGTTTCAGCAGCAACGTGAGCTCTATACCAAACTTCGGACCAGCTGCTACCCAGACGGAAGAAGCAGGGCCTGATGCCTGGGAAGAAAGCGGCGCCAGCCCGGCGGTGATGCGCGGCAAAACCACTCGGCCGCTCTGCCTGGAGAAGAATCCCCGCCGAGCCGAGCCCCGCGCGCTTCCCGGGGGCTCGTCAGGGCAGCCGGCGCTCCTCCCTTCACCCCGGTGAGCCAGGGCCCAGGCCGGAGGCCGCAACAAGGCAGGATGGAGCGCGGTTTTCTGTGCAGTTCCCCCCTTTCCTTTCTGCGAAGAGCGTCCCCCTCCCCGCAGGGGGAACGCCCTCGGCTCCGTGCTGCTGGGAGTTGCTTCGGGCGGGGAGCGGGCTCTGCCCCGCGGGCTCACGGCCACCTTCGCGGCGTCGGGACGCACCGACACCCGCGCCGTGAAATGAGTTTATTTCACGTTTTCTTTCCGGAGCAGGGGGCGCTGGACCGACCCTGCGGCCGCGACCCCCGTCACGGGGCCTGCCGCGGC
>VWZK01006312.1:0-99082 GCA_013396935.1 Baryphthengus martii | reverse complement strand
AAGCAGTCTTGAGGGGCAGAGTCAACTGCTTCTTTCTCTGTGGCCTTGTAGGTGGGCCCTGCACCACGTCCTCACCTACCTCTCCTTCAAGATGCAGGGCCTCAAACCTATTACAGAGGGGTACCTGAGGGGACAAAGTAGGTAGGGAAGGAGGTCGCCCTTGATGCCGAACTGGGACTTGTTTCCAACCCTCATCTTTTTGGTCCCTTGCCTCTGCCCAGCAGCAACAGGGGAGGGGCTGCCTCAGGTCCCCCCCTCTGTCTGACAGGGTGGGGGTTCCACCACCTTTTGGGGGGTATCCTCCTGGGGCATTTCTGACTGGCATACCAGGGAGTTACTCCACCGGTCAATCTCCCTCTCACATTCCCTAATGGCTCTCAGTCTCTCAACATCCTCCCTGAGTTTTACCACCATACTTAGGAGATCGTCCACCTGCTCACACCTCAGGCAGGCGGAATGCCTCCCTCCCTCCCCTGGCAGCAGCAGGCTCTGGCACTCCCTGCAGCCAGAGACCTGAACAGCCACCGTTCGGGGGAGGCCCTCTGTCTGGGTCGCCACTGTCTTTTTGCGACAAGCTCTCTGCCTGGAGGACACCATAGTCAGAGGCAGCCTGGGACACAGCCGTAAGTTGGGTAGCTGCTGCTATGGAGTGCTGCTATCAGCAGAGCTACGGTGAGCTGCCCTTCACCCTTCCCTGCTCGCCTCCCCTGCTCGCCCTGCCCGCGCAAACTGCCGCGCCACGGCCTGGTCGCTCGCGCTCCCTGAGGGCCGTTTAAACCTCCCGCGGTTGGTCCCGACACCGCCCCCGCCGCGTCCGCCCCGCTCCCGCGATTGGCTGCTCCGTTGCCGCCGCTGTGCTCCACGCTGACTGAGAGCAGTCGCCTTGGGGCGAGTCGTTTCGTATCTCTGTGTCTTCACGTCCCCATTTGCAAAGCCATACAGAGAGTTCACCTTTGCAAAGCATTTTGTTAGAAACATGCTATATCAGCAAGCTTATGGTATTGACCTTCTACATTCTCTTCAGTTGCTGTGTCTGCTTTGATCTTCTCTAGTGCTTCAACATGTCTTCCACTCTGCCACTGACCAATTGCCACAGATCAGTTTGGCAGTGGAGTGAGTTGTGCATAAATGTGTAAAAACGACCAGCTCTCCCACTTTCATATGACTCCATGAGTGGGAATTTTAAGAAACACAAACAAATCCCATCACGTTAAAAGGTTTGGAAATGTTACTTTTTTATATATGTATAATCCTCTTGTTTCTCATTTTCAAGATGAGATAAAGTATACCCATGTCTCCAGCTAAATGAAAGAGACTTTCCAACTTGCATCACATATTAACTCTCACTACTGGCAGTAAAAATCGGCAGAGAGCCTTGGTAATTTCAAGAGGAGTCTCTAGAACTGGCGGTGATGGTATTGCAATGAGTTATTGAAACACTCTCTCCAAAAGATCTCTACAATGCCAGGATATTTGTTCAAGTCTAAGGAATCCATGAAGGAGCTTAAAATAATTTTTGTCCTGCAGGATCCAGCTTGGATCTTCTGAAATTTCCAACCCTATTTGGAGGGGGGTAACATTCAATACCCCAATTATACAGGCTCAACAAGAAGAGAGCTTTGATTTTGCCTTCAGAGAAATTTCCCAGGCCAGAACAAGCTCGTTACTTAACATTTGCTACAAACCTAGTCTTGGTGGCATCCTGAGGTAATGATCCATGGCCATCCGTTGTGCAGAGGCTGAGAAAAAGTGGATTGTCATGGATCATGGCTTCTTGACAGGCCAACCTTTTCAGAAGAAAAGTTCAGTAGAAGCGGGAAAGTTGTTTGGGTTTGTTTTTTATATTTTTACTTGCCTGTGTGACTTGTGAGAAAAGAGCTTTTATTAATGAGCTCTGACGTCCTCTGTCCTTCAGAAGTCCCTGTGGCTTTGCGTGTATGACTAAGCCACAGCAAAAACTAGCTGTGAATGTGAATAAAACAGATAAAACTACTATAATTACAGAGATCCTCCACCTGCAACCACTGCTGAAGGTGTAAGGTAGCATCTGTTGGGGCCACTAAAAGCTACAATGAAGATGCAGCATAGGACTTTCTGTCTCTTTGCAATGCCAGATGTTTGCAATTCAAACAAAAGTTTAGCTGTAATGAACCCTGACTCATAAAGCTTGGAAACCTACTGCGAACCTTTACAAAAATGAATTATTTAAGAGGGCGAGGAAGCAGACATGCCAAAATACAATGAGAGGGACTTTTCTTAGTGAACTTTTCTTTCCTCCAAATGGGACAGAGTAGAAATTTCACTGCTACCATGAGCTGTCTAAGACAAAAACAAGAGAAATTCACAAAAGGCGTACAAATGTAAATCTGTCAGTTTTCTCAAACCTTTTAGTGTCAGTCTATCTTTCATTATGATGAGGTGAAAGAGAAGTGTATCTGGCAATTGGGCAAGCCTGTCATACCTTCTCCGTGGCTTAGGTGGAGCTAGACCGTGCTATACTGAACCAGGTGCTAATCCCCTTTTGCTTGCACTCCACAAGCTAATGGGAATTTCATGTTGATTAAATGATGCTTGAAATGAAAAGTTCCCAGTTAACTGACTTTTCATCACCAAAATCAGTTTAAGTTGCATAATGTTTTTCTTGTTAAAATAATTAGTCTTCAATTAGGGTAATTTGGAGGACTAGCTGGGTTATTTTAAGGCAGTGCTATGCTTCATTCAAGAAAATTCGTTTGTATTTGAATGATTTCCTCAAAGCGATGCAGATAATTGTTTAATGCTTTGTCATTCTAATGAGTAATCCCTCAGCATCTGAAGAGTATTAAGGGGAGCACAACTCAGCAAAACTACCTGCAATTTTTTCCCCAGTCTTTTGCATGCCAAAGAGAGAATGTCTCAGACAATGAGATACACAAACTTTCTATTTTTTGCCTGCAAATCGATCCTGAAATGAAAGGTATTCCTCCAGCTGATGCTTCAGGACTGCTTTCGTGTCACTTTGGTTTTAATACATTACATTTTAGCCAGGTTTAACCCCGGTCAATAAGTGCACCTTGGTTTCCCAAGATAAATAACTTTCCTGAGCAGGATCAGGACCCAAGATTCATTTATCCATTATAAAGGTTTGTTTTGTTTGTTTAAATATTAGCATCCGCCAGCTGTGCAAAATAGACCTTTTCATTAGTTGTTTGATTGTGGTGGGAAAAGCTATTAATTTAGTCAGTTCCCTGCAATGAGCTCTGGGGTTGCTACCAAACCACAAACTGATGAAAACGATAAATGCTAGACTGTATTAACTGTAAAGGTTAATCCATAAATCAAAGGGAAATGTCAGATGCCTTTTAACATTGATTGAGATGTAATTTGGTGTTGGTAGTGATATGTTTGTTACATAAACTCACAAATGCACTCGATTCCTATTAGGAGTCCAGGTCTTTGTAACTTAAAACAAATTAAGTAGTTTGTTTTATTTATATAACCACATAAAGATTAATCACCTTCTTCTGTTCAAGTTACAATATATCACCAATTTTAAATATTAATACCCAGATCTTCCAGGGTACATTTGACTTGGTATGCAAATGAACACACTGTTGTTTTTCCTGAGTGTATGCCATTACCTTAAATATGTTTAAGGCAGTTGTTCCTTTTAATTTTTGGTTTTGATTCATGTTTTTCAAATTACAGCAGAAGAATTAGCCTTTGTATGAATGTGCTCAGAAGTATAGAACATATTTTCTATATTATGGATGCATCATATTTAAATATATAATATAAAAAAACAAATATGAGGAGGAAGTGCCACAAATTAGATCAGAATGGAATACAGTAACTGATGCCAAAACAGCAAGGAAAAGATCGTTATGGTCACTCACGGAAATGTTTCTTTCCACTACTCTCCATGTAAGAAATGTGAGGCCAGAGAATTCTTCACTCAGTGCAAATGAGAATCAGGTCACTAGACCTCAGAATACAAGCAAATAAAGCCAACATTTCCAGCTTTATCTCCCCAAGGAAACTGCAAAAGAAAGTCCTCACAAACAGAAGCATCGCTCCCAGGTCACCATTAGCCAAATATAGACACTACTGAGCTTTTTCACTAGCTGTCACTTGGGTGGGCAGGGTGCTGAAAGCTGCCAAAGCTGGGAGTACTCAGAGTCCCAGGCTCAATCTTTATGTTGTATATCTTCCTTAGAATGAATCATAAATTATACTGTTTAATAGGGTAATCACTGAAAGAAGTCTGTAGGAGTAGTATTTTAAAGACAGTCAGGTAGAAGGATCACAATCATTTTCTTGTGCTTAATTTAGCAGAGCCAACAGTGGGAATGTTTTCCCCCTAATTCCTGAGGAGCATTGATCCAACCAAGTATCCAGAATGCTTCTAGTGAGATTAAGACATGTAAGGACACAAGACTCAAGCAATTCAA
Organism: Baryphthengus martii; assembly: GCA_013396935.1. Taxonomy (NCBI): domain Eukaryota; kingdom Metazoa; phylum Chordata; class Aves; order Coraciiformes; family Momotidae; genus Baryphthengus; species Baryphthengus martii. Next base: position 94,652 of record VWZK01006312.1, on the reverse strand, counting down.
AAATGCCCCCGAAATTCTTCATTCTGCTCTAATGGGACTCTTCCAAGCTCTGCAACAGCAGCTGAGTATTTCAGCAACTGAGATGGGCCAGGCAGCACCTCTCTGTGTGGATATGCCAGTTAACTCTTCATGGCTTTAAGCTCTGAGCCATAAGATACATCCAGATAAGAGGGTAGCAAATAAAGGCAATGTCCTTAGGCTCAGTTGGCTGCATCTTCTGCTTCTGCCCTCCCACGGCAGCTCAAAAAAGCTTGTGGAGGCTGAAAGGGCTAGGGGAAAGGCAGAGAGCATGGGGACAGAGGGTGATATGCTCCACTGTTGTGCTATAGCTCTGCAAGCAGGGTGGGAGATCTGCACAGTGCTGGCATTCCCTGAGCCCTGGGGACAGTCTGCCGTGGCTATCCTAATTACGTCCTCAGAAGAGGGCAGAGAAGAAAAGATACAGTAGGAGATTAAGACCACCGTGACCTCCAACCAACTCCCACAGCTCTGCATTATGTCCTCAGAAGGAAGTGGAAAATTATCTTTGTAATCTAAAGCAATGCAGTTAAACATGAAACACAGATCCACAGGCAGGAAAGGCATTCTGATAAACATTACAACATATTTTGCTGGGAAAAGCAAATCTCTATAATGACATCAGTCCGTCTCTCTGTCCACGCTCTGTCAGGGGTTTTCTTCTATTATTGGCTTTTCCTTTTACTATAAGATTACAATTTACATTTTTTTTCAGCTACTGTTGCCCTATTTAGATACACCGCTCTAATCAGATGTTCAATACTCCTCACCTTCAAGGATGGAATCGTAATGAGTGTATAATGAGCTACTCCACAGCCACTAGTTCCCGTGCCTTTTAAACTAGCTTCAACAACTCTGAAATCTTCAGCGTAGAATAGTGGAGCCCTGCTGATTCACATAGCTATTGTCTTTGGAAGTAAATGAAAATCATATTAATATTCACAATGTCATTCACTCTTATGCTGATTGGAAGGATTGCCAAATAAACTACAAAGATAAACACAAAAAGATGTGTGGCTAGGATAAATCTCAAGGACATGAATAATAAAGGGTGTTGGATGGAGAGGGACCTTTGAAACCAAGAACTTCTTGGAATTCTTCCTGCAATCCGACTGTCACACAGATGAAATACAGAGGCTAGCTCTCGTACTAGATAGCGTGTTCATGTTCTTGTCCCGTGGGCCAGTACAAATGGCAAGGACAACACAAACAGGCCAAGAAAGTCTACAGAGCTTGAGGTCTCTTTGTAAATGAGTGCCCCATAGGGAACTGAACTGCATCTCTACCCCATGGCAATAAGCGTGATCAGCCACAGGCGGGTGTTACCAGACTTTCATAGCAGTCAGCTTAAGATGATGAAAAATACCTTCCCGCTCCATCTTCACCCCAGATCATCTCAGGTGAAACATCTCAGAGGAAACATTTTGATCACTGTAATACTTTGGTGAAATTTTCCAAGTTCAATGTCACTGGACTTTTTCTTTTCTTTGCTCTCTTGCATTTTAAATTTTTGGAGAAATGTTTCTTTGATTTCTCTGACACTAATTCAAACCCTTGGATTTGCCAGCTCAGGACTAGAAAGCACAGATTCCTCCTGTAAGGATCTGTACTCTATACATTGCTTACATCTTGCCACTTGTTAAAGAAAAATAAACCATACAAAAAACTATACAGTGATTCATGAACTAGTCTTCCTATCAATATCAAGCTAGACACCAGAAATGATATCAGCTACTTTGTTGAACCTGCTCTGGCGTGACTCCATTTAATTAAGTGCAGGGCTCCCCATCTGAAGTTTTATACGGTGTGGCAATACCAGCATCAGCAGTGTGTGAAGATAACAGTAACACTGGATTTTGCCCTGCTGCTGTCATCTTGGGATAATTGAATACAAATATCCAGAACATTTTCCTGTTAGAACAAACCATGCATTCCTCTGTCCAGTTGAATTATTTTCTATATTAAATAAATCTACGAGCAAAGAAAAGAAACACAAAACCCTCACAGAAGAAAGAGAACAGAACACACAGACACAGAAGCTAGGAGCAGGAGGACTGCTAATTCCCCATTTCTTTTTTATACCCTGATCACAGAAGAGTTGAACTAGGTCTAAATTATTCATTAGGAATTAAAAACAACTTGGATCCTTTTTATTTTCTTTCTATTTGATTATTCTTCTCTCTGAGCTGTAGTTTCTCCTCCACTACTGATGACATCTACAACACCAAAGACCAAAGCCAGACCAGGTGTGAGAGGGCACCCCAACATTGAGGTCCAATCCCTTTCTCCATGCCCAAATTTAGTGCAGGGTGCAGGGTCCTTTATCCGGTTTCAGATGTCAGAGATACTGCACGAAAGCCGAGTAACACAAGATAAATATGGGGAGCAAATTAAAGGGAAGGAACAAGGCAGGTATGCAGTTCTTTACCATTATAATTGTTTCAGTTTCCATTTTAAATTCATTCCCATATACTAATAGAGTCCCATCCTGGCAGAAGAGATTATTTTTGCTCTGAGCAGAGCTTACTGGAGCCTTCCCACACCTCAGGCTCCTTTTTTTTTTCCACATACACTGAAGACCTTTCTTTCCTTGACAGCCAAGAAGTCCTCATGGAAGCCTCTCAGCAATTCCCTGGGTGAAATGCTGTTTTCCAGCTAAGAGAAGTGATCTGAACTGAGATATTTAAGACACAATTCGGTTAGATGGGTTTTAAAAGCTTTTATGCTCATCTGTATCTTAACCGGTCCAAGGTCATATCCCTTAACCCCTGGCTAGCCTCATACAGAATTTCCAAAATCTGCTATTTAGTGGGGAAATTCTGACTCAGTCTGGTTTTGGTTCTCGTCTTGGCAGGAGACACACCCGGTCTCATCTGCTGTAAAGTGCTCGTCACTCGCCAGCACTGCAACCTGGTTAAGGAAGCCACACTGAAGTCCTGGAGCAGCTGAACCACTGAACAGAGCTGACAAGTATAAATAAGGGACAGTTGTCACATTTGGTTACAGGAGGGTAGCAGAGAGGAAGGTTGCCTGCAGCAAGAACTGCCAGGCTGAGACAAACTCTCCTATTGTTTGGGGTCATCTGGTCTACAAACTGTTTCACATGAGAAAATTAGATTACGCCAAACCAACTTCTTTGGAGCTTTTTTTTTTTTTTTAATCCAGCATTAAAAAGATGGAAATAATCATAAATCTGGAAGCAATCACACACACATCACTTAGAAATGCTCTGCCTCAGTGCAAGAGAAACAGAATACATCAGTGCTGATTGGCCTGAGGTATCTCTTCCCCCACCAAGCCCGTGTCCCAGACAAGTAAAATGTTTCATTAATTAGGCGTTAACTATGGTTAAAATTAGGAGAGCTGCAAGGATCTCTCCTCCTTCAGACTAATGCTCTGATCAAAACCAGAGACCCCAGTTTGGGCTCTCAGGGTCACTGGTGTGCATTTGCTGAGTTTGGGTTTATGTCAGCCTGATGGGAGTCCGTGGGGGTGAAAGGGACATGGGTTTGTTGCCAGTGCAGGGGGAAAATGGTGGGAGCAGGCTGGAGGAAGGGAACACTGCTGTTAGCATGCGTGTGATGAATGTGCACACCTCCAACTGCTCTCATGAGCCAGTGGTAAATCCCAACCGTGTAGGAACAGAAACCAGGCAAACTCCACCATAGTCCTCAAAGGAAAGAATCTCCAGAAAGGGCCAGTTAGGGCATCTCACCATGTCCTTTACTCACACACAGAAAAGTGGCAAAGCCATAGCCCTCACCTCAAGCCCTCACAGTGCGGGGGATGTCTTACAGACACTCACCTTCTCTATGATTCTCCCAGATCTGAGACACCAGCTCCAGCTTCTCCACAGCTCTGCAAGGCAAAACACAAAGACAACACGCCAGCCAGCAAAAATCTAGGTTTGAGGGTGCTATCTTTTCTTCCCTTTGGGAGACTGAAAGCTCTTTACTCCTTCCAGGGTCTTAGTTTTGATTTTGACTGTATTCAAAACCGGCTATTTTGCAGCATCCTTCAATTAAAAGGGATCAGCATCAGGATTTCAGGGCTGTTTTCTTTTTAAGAAGCAGAAAGAAGATCTCCTCCATCTATCCATCCAAAGTGCTGTCAGATTGTGATATTAATGGTTTTGGCAAGCCATTCTCTCGAGTAACAAAAGCAAACCTGGCCATTGAAGGCGAGTGGTGAGGGAAGAACATCAGAAAAGAAAACAATGGGGACATTCTGTAGTAACCGCAAAACCCCAAGTTTTCTGCCATATTCTGTTTTCCATAAATATTGGCCTCATTTTAATGTAGACCAGCCAAGAGCTGCTTGTATGAATTCAGACACCCTAACCAAGAGCTTTAATCAACTGTAAATAAAGTTACCATGACAGACAATAACTAATGTAAACTAACCATGCTAAGGCACGTTCTAACACCTTTCAACAAACTAGAAAACCAAGAAAGGCTGCTGAAAGGCAACCACTTCCAGAAAAGCAACAAATATCTCAATAGGTGTAGTGAGCAACATTCAGGGGATACAGAGCATTGCTTGCTTTACAGCATCCAACACGTCAAGGATCAAAACCAAAACCTGATCAAAACACCTGCAATTTTGCTCAAACTCTTCCCCAAAGGTCAACACTTTCTCTATATTTCGGGTTTTCTCCATTCACCATCTGGCTTTTGAGAATGAGGGGTGACTTGGGACACATTAAGCAAGTTTTATTCCCCAGATATCCAGAGGGTTGAAGATGACATTTCCATAATGAAAAGCTGAAATTGTTACATCATGACTCAGCTCCAGGAACTGAGGCATTTGATACATCAAATACAATGAGATTGGCATTGAGATCCAAAGAGAAGGAAGATCTGAGGATGCCACAACTAAGTGGGATACTGGGGAAATATCTTTAAGTCCCCATGCACTGGTGTTTGTTTAGGAAATATACTTTCTCAAGAAGTACCAGGGGAGCAAAGAGCACTTCATTTTTATCTTTGAACAACAGTTATCAGGGAGCGACTTCCCAAAGCAGTGAATCAACACTACCTAAGTGAAAGCGCACAACCATCAGACCACCAGGACTATTCTGTCTGGGAAGCAAAAGCACCATACAAAACTGTACGAAGGGACTTTATCAGCCCTGCAAGATAACATTCCACCTGACGTTCCACAACCTGGAACTGAAAAAAACAACGATCTTAAATTTCACTGAAACAAAACATACCAAGGAAAAATAAACCACAAAATATTTCATTTCCATTGTCCTTGAATACAAGCATGTTTACTTCCATCTCTAACCAAAAGTTCCAACAAAAATGTTGGAATCAAAGGAAAGCTTCTTGGGAATGTTACAAAGCAAAGATTAGAGCATTATGAATTAATACTTCAAATTACTGTTAGCTATCATCTTCTCTTGGCTGAAGCACCTGAGAAGTTTGATTTCATTTACAAGCCTGTCAGAGGGACTCACATCCACATTTTTTTCTTCTTTGGTAATAAAATACTTGGCCACAAACATTCACCCAGTTCGCATCCCAACACCTCACGAGCTCAGACCCTGTTTATCTCATGAGAGCTGATTCCTTCCTAGTTTGAAGTGGGGATGGCTGGAGGCAGGAGAGATACCAAATAAACAATGTTCACAATACTACCCCACAGCAAAAGGAACTACGATACATTATTTTAACTCTCCCACTGTGCCAGGGAACTTCATCAAAGTGCGTGACCTTGTTAATCACACGCTTTGGCATTCTGCCAGACACAAACAGGGAGGTTAAAGTCAAGTAATCGTTTCAGTGCTTTTTGTGTGTGTGTGCTTTTAGCTGGCATGGAACCCTTAATGTGAGTTTAACATACTTTTTCTTGTCTCTAATATTAATATGTACAGATACTCACAGAAAAAAAACAGAGTGAATTGCACCGAAAGGGAAGATGCTGGAGTCACACTGCTAAAATTCAGCTTGTAAAAAGGAAAAAGAAAGTCCTAATGTTATTTCAGCTGGAATAGCTGCTAAATCCACTACTAGCAGCTTTCCTTGATGAGAACAGTATCTTTAGACTGGTCAATGCTCCTGTGACTCTGGGATAAAATTGCCATTAATTCCAATAACTTTTTTCTAACTGAGAATCTGGACCTGAGCTTGCATCGTGAATCCTGACCACTGTCACAACCAGCCTAAAATCCAGCCTAAAGAAGACTAAAACCTGGAGAAAGCAACAGCTCTGTCATTACCACGTATAGAAAGGGAAATATGTTTTTTCAATGACTGCTCAATAAGATCATACACAGTTTGGTATCTGGCAACTAGAGATTCCCTCTCTCCCAACAACAGCAACCAAAAAAAAAACCAAACTTGTAGTAAAACTCCCATCAGACTGACAGAGTGAGAGCTCAGACTCATGCTCAGGAGGCCAAACCATGGAGCACTCTGAAGTTTTTCCATGTAGATGTGCCAAAGACTGCGTTTGCCTCATGTACTTTTTTTTGCTCAAGAGCGCAGTTCAAAAGGGTGAATCTTGCTGTGATTAAAGCCCTATTATCTTTTGATGAGACTTGTGGCAGGATTTCTCAGTAAATTGATGGGGTTTTGTGGTTGTTATAAGTACTCACAGAGTTCCTTGGATACATTTGATAAAATAAAAGGAAAAACATTCAACCCCCACTCCAGTCTTTGAGGGTGTGGAGCTGACTTGGGCAGAGGCAGAAGCTGTAGCATAACTTGAGTCATATAAAAAGGCATCGTTGGAGTCATCAGGCAAGGGGAAGGTGAGGGCAGCAAAGCAACTTTTTGGCCAAATGGTTGTGTGTTAGGATGTGGATGAGCCACCTGCTGGAGCTTAGAAATGATCAGCAGCTCTAAAATAGACAAATGAGCCAGCACAGAAAAGAATCATTACAGTATCGATGGTGCATAGATGATAGCACACATCAATAGACAGGTAAATACAGGACAGCAGAGAGGTTTTATTTTCCCTTTAGGCTATCCCCTTTTGCACCTATAACCAGCTATAACACAGATGTCTGCCCATTTATGGGATGGGAGGGTTTAGACAAACCCAATCTGGACATTTTTCAAATGAGTCAGTTACTATTTTTTCCACAAGTGAAAAATAAAATACAGGACAAAAGCTGAAATCTTTTCAGTCAAAAAAAAAAACCAACAAAAAAACCAACAGAATAAAGACAAGCAAATAATTTTGATGAATTTCAAAACAGATTATTTCAGTGCTTCTTTTATGAAACTTTCTATTCTGAAAACCTTTGCAGTTCATGTTTTGATGCTTCCCAGAGTTAGACTCTTTGACTTCGTGTTTCACAAAGAGTGGTTTTCTTTTCATAAAAATCAGAAGCCTTGAGAAGGATAAATAGCCAAAAATTAAAGACAACACTACATTTTCAGTCAAACAAAACCATGTTTGGTTAACCGAAATGAAAAACTGGGGGTGGAGGAGTATTTTACTTCATTTCATTCAAAAATTTCCACAAGCCTCTTTCATTTCAACCATCTTCTCCTCTAGCTTTGCTTGTTTGTTCCCAGTTAGTACCACCACAGATCCTTCATGTCGTGTGTCTATCAATCAGGGCTCCTCTCACATGTGGAACTATTGAAGAGAGAGGAAGGCAGTCCCTGGAGCTACCTGGCAATGAGGGGGGCAAGCTTTTCCCATGACAGGCAGGAGCATGGCAGCCCAGGAGCCATCCTTGGCTGATGCCCAGAGGAGCTCTTTGTTTAGGAGAGAGACAGGCAGCTTCAGCATAGTCTGGTCTCAGTTAAGTCAAACTTGAAGCAGATGAGAATTTCCTGCACAAAGGAGGGGAGGAAAAGGCTGATTGAAGATGGGGTTCATTACAATAGACTACATACATATATATTCATATATATATATATATGGTGGTATGTGCCTATGTATGGTGTCTAACTACTAGATTGCCCTTTGAGTTTCATTTGCTATTAGTTAAAGGAGACTCCTACTCTCAGGAGCAAGATGTAGTCAAGATACTTACTGCTGTCTAAGCATGACTTGTGTCTGTTGATGCAGCTTTCTCTGGGTCAGCTGGTTGGTGCCATAAGTGTTCATTTCTATAAGCGGACTGCGACAGGAGATGTAGGATGACAACTGTAGACATTAAACTAGGATGAACTCAGTTCCCACCCAAAAAAACCCACCCTGTGAAACCATTAAACAGAGTCTGAATTGGAAACAGGCTTCAATAAATCTGCCTTGTGTCTGAGGCAAACCGTAGATGCCTATGACCGCCTGTAGGGATAGGGGCATCAGAGATGTTAGATGATAGCTGTAAACTCAGACTTAACACGCAGCACACGAAAATATGGACACTGGCCACAATCTCTGTTCTTACTGCTGCTCTCACACCTGCTCTCAGGACAGACCCTCAGCCACACAAAGGGAGAAAGATTGATAACCCAGGTTAAATGTTTGAAATCAGGCTGGTTTAAATGACTAAGGAAAAAAAAAAGGCAGGATGGAGGCTAGGATTAACTAGAAGGAAAATGGTATGGAGATAGGTATGGATCAAATGCTTGGTTACTGTTTTATCTGCTAAAAAGTGCTTATTAACAACAGCAGAACCAGACCTCAAGGAACATGGACATGATAGTCCAGTTGGGATATATATCATAGAAGGATTCCTTAACCCACTGTTTAAAACATTAGGCAAACTGCTGAAATAACCAAAACACAGGTTTGTGCCCTTTAAAGAAAAAAATGTCCTGTAGGTTTGCATTAGTAGTTAACAACATCCGGCTGCTCTTCTCTTCTCTGAAAAAATCTCTGTTAGACATATTTTAAAGGGTAGCAAAGTAGAGCTCCACAGACAGTTACGAGAACTGCCCTGCAGTTTCTGTCCCATCAGGTTACCTTTCATCCAGTGTCTTTTCATCCAAGCAGCACAACGTGGTATTGCTTGTCATGAGGATTATTGTGTCAGCTGATACTCTCCAGCCTGGTTACAAGTCCCCACGTCCTGTACCAGGGGGTTAGCAGAGGAACAGCTGCTTTCTGCGTCCATCTGCGTCTTCAGGGAAAGTAGGTTAAGGGAGTTCTCCTAGATGGAAACATATATTTTTTTTTTGTTGCAATATCCATAACATTGCTGGTTAGAGGGGGGGGATTATAGCTTGAGACATTCAGGAAGAGGCTGGGAACATTGTGAGAAAGCAAGAGGGTCCATCATCCTCAGAGCTTGCGTCCAGCTGAAAATGCCAGCTCCCTTTGGGTAACTTTGCTATAGATGCTATGAGTTAAAACACAGAGGAGCCTGCTGCATCCAATGCAAGGCTTTCTCTGAAAAGGCAAAATAAGGATTGCAATTCCTGTCATTTTAAAAAAAATATATAGTGTTGTCTAAATCTCTCCGAATACAGCTGATACGAGACAAATCCTAATGAGCAAATAACTGTTGTGGCAGCTAAAAGTCTTTTCTTAGATTTTACCACATGGTGGCAATAGCAGTAAAGGTTTGAAGCAGAAGATTTTTCTGGAAGCTCCCTAGCCATTTAAACTATAAACTGGGCTGCTGTTCAGTTTACCTTGTGGCATAATATAGCTCTGTTTTTCTGTGGAGAAATCAACTGTCACAGCTCCCTTATTAGAAATTGTGTACACTTATTCTCTGGTAAGGACTGCAGACAATTCCGAGATTTCTTTGAATATCTTCTTCACTTCTTTTTTTCCCCTCCCACCTTTTCCTTCTCCAAAACACATAATTACTGCTTCTGTGAAATGTTAATTCACAGGAGGTTGTATTCTCAGAATTGGGAAAATTGCAAAATTCAAGTTTTCTTTAGCAAATGAAGGAGACTTCAAAACATAAAAGTTGCCTAAATCTTCCAGTAAGGTCAGATATTTGTCTACCAGTTTGATTGCCAGCAGCAGAAAAAAAAAAAACATCAAAACCACCACAAAATAAAAGCAAAAACACAAAAAAACCCAAACAACCCCCTTCCCTCCATATAACCCTAAAACACAACCACCAAATAGTATGAAAAAACCCCAGTACTTTAGAGATGAAACATGACTTCATCCCTAAAGTACTGCTCTGCCATCCATTTCTCCCAAAACAAGAAAAGAGAATAAATCCAGACTCAGTTGCTAGTGGTGACTGACCAATATTGCAACATCATTTCTAGAGATAATAATAAACTGCTATCACCTTTCATTCTGCAGAAATGCAAATTTGGTGCTGATATTCACCCAGGGTAGCTGGTTTGTACCAGGCACAGTCTGCAACTTTACAGGGGGAAAAACAAGCCAGAAGAAATAACAAGGTGGAGGTCATATTTTAAGTAGTCAAATAATTATCCATATTTTGGTTCATCAGAGAGTTCTGTGCCCCTGAAAACCGTGCTACAGCCACGGTGAAAGGCTCCAAAAGTGCTCACCAGAGTCGCATCAAGACATCAGTTGTTGCATGAGAAGAAGCACAGGGCAGAAACTCTCTCTCTCGTGCAGGAATTACAACATGACAGCACACACACAAGAGTTAACACCCCATTCCCATGAGAAGTGCCAGGGATTCAAGGCTCTCCCAGGGGATTTGCTGCCGTTGCAGCCGTGCTCCAGAAGCCCCATGCAGCGTTGTCTGCAGCGCTGGATCAGCAGTGGCATTTCCTGGAGCACCTGTGTTTTTCTTGGAGGTCTCTCATCTCCATACTGACCAGACCTGATGTTGCTTATCTTCGGTGATTAGATCAGCTCATATCTCCAGGACTGGAAGGAATGATATAAAAACATACCATCCTACACCATCTCGAATGACCTGCCAGGAAGCAGTTTATTTATATGTCCCAGGCACTCAATCTACTGTGTAGACATGTGCAAGCAGACAGGTGCAGATTTAGCAGGAAAGACCCCAGTAAAGCACTTTAACCCTGCTGTCACCCATTCACATTAACAGGGAAGGTCACACACTCCACCGCGTCACTCGTGACCACCTGGCAGCTCTTGCCATTGTTTTGATGGTGGGCACGTATATCCTGGCTAGCAGAATATGGTTGTCACACCTCTTACTGCCATCATGCCATCACCTTCTGAGGGTAACCAAGGTGCTTGGGTGCAATGAGATGTCACCCTGAGTCAGGCTTTTGGAAACGGCCCTTGAATAAAAAACAGGACCAGTTGTCAGACGGTGCAGGACTGTTTATCAGTGCTAACACCTACTGCTGCTTTTACTTGAAGGCAAGCACATGAACCACCAGCCCAGATTGTACCATTTGGGGCAACTCCCACCACATCACTCTACCATGACTATCCACCACTTCTCTCCCAAACCCCACACTCTGCACTTCCTTCCCCTGGCAGACCTGAAGAAGTCAAACAGCCAGTGAAAACTGCAATAGCTTCACTGAAGTGAGTAGGGCTATATCATTTTACCTCAGCTGAGCTCTCAGTCCAAGCATCCCCAACTGGGTCATGCACGGCGTAAAGCCTTCCGTGCAGTAGCTGTGCCTGTGTGAGCATCTCGGGCCATCCAGCGGCTCTGTTTCAGAAACAAAGCTGTTTGTAGTTCAAATGTTCGATGCAACATGATTCCAAGAAAGGAGCCATCAGTTAAATTGATCTCTGTGTCTGAGGAGGAATCTTGGCTGAAATCTTTCCCTGTGAGTCCAACAACAACAGCACATCAGTTACTCCAGTGGATTTAATTTCTCAGCTCTTTAACATGTAATTCCTGGACAGACGCCCTAAACTCAAAGAGTAAAATACTCTGCTTCTGGCCACTTGAATTGCATAAGAGTACATGACCACTGCTAAGACATATACAACTAGTTATTTGTACTCTGCTTGAGACTCCCACAAAGCCTGCAGTCTCAAGGGACCAGTAGTTTTATATTGATTTTCCTGAACAATTCATGTAAATTACTCAGGAAGGCCTAGAAATAAATAGGGCTGGAAACTCTTCCTGAAACGGCCACTTTTAACCAGGTTAACATGATAATATGTACATAATAATAATATGTAAGAACTGAAGCTCTGAGGTATGCCTGTGGGATTTTATGGTTGAATAAGAAGATGCGAGATCTTACTGGGCTTGGACATCCCTGGAGACAATCTTTGCTTTGGAGCTTTAGAGTCTTTCATCCTTGCTGAGTACTGAACAAATCCCTCAGGCACATCTTTTCTGTGTGCCCTTGGTGTAGCATTTGTGCTTTTAAACAAATCCTTTTTTTTCTCCAAGGGCTGCGAATAGCCTGAAGAGTCTACATGGGATGTGTTCAAATAGCAGAAGTAATCAACAAAGCAATTTAGCGGGCTATTGCTTTGTATCACACTTTAACACGTGTCTGATGGTCCATTTGTCATTTAGCTAAGTGAACAACACATTCAAGGAAGATGCAGGCATTTTCCTCATTTCCTCTTCAGACACCTTCATCACTACTGTAGGAGCCCATATAAATCCATTTAGGAGAAAACTAGTCAACAGTTGCAAGCCAAATGATACACAGAGTAGCTAACTAGGCAGGCATAGTAGGAGCTTCCTCACCCTTTTCCAGAGAGGGCTAGATAAAATTCACCCTTCAAAAATGGATAGAAAGGAGGAAATGAGGGTTCGGCTGCTATGACTACTTTTATTTTTTTAAAGGCATTGAAGTGTATTATGTAATGAACTCGTGCTTGTAGGAGCAACAGTGCCTTTGTATGCCTGGAATATTTGCCTTGCAGTCCTTCCAGAACCCATCAGTGCTGTGAGTCAGTAATATGCACCCAGTTTCTGCATCCTGACAGAAAGATGATGAGGTTCACACAGCCTCACACTATCCGCATCTGGGGCTGTTGTAAGCAGCACCATTTAGTTCAGTGTCATCTAAATCAGACCCATTTTAGGATTTATTGGTTTATCTATATCATTCACCATGCTGCTAGTCTGCTTTATAAATGTTACTGCTTGTCTTTCAGCAGACAGAAGTGACTTTTTCCAAAAGATTTCCCTTTCCATGCATCAGTGTTAAGCAGCATCCAGTCTTCAATGTTAGGTCCCTCTCCAGTATACAAGACCTTAATGAAGACCTTATCACATAGGGCATTAGAAATTCCTAATTCCTTTGGGAATTTCTCTTAGTTTTGCTCTTGTCTCAGCTGTATTTGACAGAAAGCAATCCAGGCAGCAGGAAATGTTTAGATGTGTTAGAATTTCCTTACAGTAAATATGTTTAGTTAACATAGTGATAAAAGAGTAAAGGAGGGTCAAGCTGACACCAGGAGCGCACGATGACCGGTTATTCCCATTGTTAGTAGCTGGTGTCTCAGCCAGTTCCTGCAGGGACAAGGGACATGGCTGTGAAACCTAAACAGGGACAGCGTGCAGATAAACCTTCCCTGAACAATATCCGCTTGTTAACACAGTTGTAACTGAGCGCTTGGCAGCACATGCTCCTCTTTCTGATGCTGTGCTTCCTTCTACCCCAAACCTTGTCCGCTGCAGCCATTCCTCCTTGCTCCAAAGAAGGGAGGTAGAAGTTGCTGAACAAAGCCAAGCACAGCCCTTAGCTCTGCTTTTCATCGTGCTTTTGAAGACTTGCTGCTTAATCTCTTTCTGAACAGGAGCCAGTTCCAAGAAAGCAAGAGGAAAAGGTCCTTAGGACAAGATGATGGATGGAGCCATGGGGTTCAGAGCACTTTGTTCATCCACTCAAGTCCTTTCTTTAGATAATGATAAAGTTAACTGGATCAACTTTAGAGCCTTATAACAGCGGAATGAGTATGGATCGACAAGTCATGAAGTGCATGACCCACTTAGATGTCATCAGGCAGACACAACACAGACTGTACCTGGAATATCCAGTTCTATATATAGTTAATAAACGAATTAACTTGCAGATTACATGTTCTGAAAAATACTGAAATCTTACCTTTACCTGTTCAATGTTATTCAGGCTTTATTTTTAATATCAACACCTACTAACCAGGACAATGCTCAGGCTTTCCTAAGTCCATGCCAAAGTGCCCATTAACTACTGTGAGCTGATACTTCTGCGAACAGGAGCAAATCCCCATGGAAGTGAATTAGTGTAACTCCATTATGAATGCAGCTTTATTTTCTCACAGCAAGCAAGTAGCTCCCTCCCTTCGTTTCTGATTTAGTCCTAGCAGCACCTCTTCAATAAGTTAACTCATTTTGTTCTGATGCAAAATTGACCATAGAGAAATGTTAGGGACATTTCATCTTGCACTGGACTATGGACTCCAAAGACCTTTTCTCTTCACCATGCTTCTCTCCTGTGTGATCTTCTAGTGAAACCATGAAAGAAGCTGTCATGGGAGTCTCTTGACCTTGCAATTTGACTGGTATTTTACCTGCCCAACAGGAAATCCAGATGTTCTTCTAAAAGCAGATAGTAGCCCATCATTCTACAGACTACTGGTATTTTCAACCGTCACCAAAATAGACAGGACTAGAGTGCCCTTTCATTTACACTATTTTTATAATGGGTTAATTTCAATTAATAGCGGGCCTTGCCTCTCAGCAGTGTAAACAAGATCAGATTTGTGTCCACAGAACTTTTTGTATTCGAGGTAAACTTAATTTATGCTGCAAAGGTGCTCTATAAAGGGCATGCAGTTATAGCAGCTTTGATGTTTGGCAGCGAGCCAGAGTTCCCTTTCAAATTTGCACTATGGCTCTCTCCCAATCCATCCATTTTTCCCCTTCTCTTGCCGTTTGCAGTCTCCTGAAAGAATCCACCAAAGGTGAACACAAAACATGAGTTCACATTTTTAACAGAGTGGTTTGTGAATGTGAGATGTCAAAAGATATGAAGACATGGGGGAAAAAAAAAAAAGAAAAAGAAACAAAAAAGTTTTGTGATCCGCCAGTTGTAAATCTTGAAAATTCCTCACCATCAAGATATACTGGTAGGAATCACCAAGGATATGGTGCAGAGAAGAGGGACAGAAGGAGCCCTGGTGCAAGTCAGAAGGGAAATCCTTGATTTTGAACAAAAGCCTTGTAAATTGTGCTGTAAGTTTTGTTGTTTGTACAAGTTTGTACAACTTTTCATTTTTAAGTAGTTGGTTCATTGCTTCTGGAAGAAGAAGCAATGGAGTGAAGCTTCGATATCGTTTAACAAAGCAACCTGTATGTGTGAGACAGGGTGAGGTCTTGGCTTTCAAGTTGGTTCCTGCCATGCAATGAAATCCAAGAAAAGGTAAACTTTCCCAAATCAGGGGATTGCTGCTGAATTTCCAGTCCTGATTTTGGAAAAGAGACAACTGACCTGGAGTTATTTTATATAGCTACAATTCAGGCTGGTAAAAGTGAGATGAGACCAAGGCTTGCTGAAATACTGTACCAGCAAAATTCTGCTTATTGCATACATTGAAAAGAAATGACACAGCAGATTAGGTGCAACCTTCACAAAGTAAGAAGGTGTAAAATCAATATATTGAAATAGCACAGGCAAATTCTGATCCCTGTCACAGCTGGAGAATTTAGAAAGCTGAAGCAGCATCGTAAAGGCAGCGTATTGCTGAACGTCGTCTTTGGACCAGATGGTCTCCTCTTCCCATCTCACTTGCACACCAAGTTTGTAGTGGTGTAAGTCAACACCTGAACTCAGTTCAGTCCTTCATGCTCTTTCCAGCCTTCCATGTAGAGTCAGACGAGATCACTGTTCATTTGCTTGTTATTGTTTCTTGCTTTGTGCCTCTGACAATCTCGTATAACAACATTGAAATTAACAGATCAACATATTTTAGCAAGCTGAACAGGCAAATAAATTTCACAGTTAGCTCTGAGACCAACAAAATAGCTTGTCTGGGACAAAATGTAACATTTCCCTTCAAGTTTGAGAAATTTCATTAAAATTTTAGGGGTTTAATTGGCATTAACAATGACGGCAAGTGTTAAGATATTTGTTCTGGCTGGAAAATCAAAACATTCTGTTTTGAAGTGTGCTTTTTCTGAATGTTTGTTTGTCTCAGCAGGATCAACTCAACAGAAATGAGGCAAATTCACAAAACGTTTTCATGTTGTTGAATCTATGTTTTTGAAAAAAAAAAAAAAGAGAGAGAGAGAAACCCAGCTAGAGCTTTTCCCAGCACTACTTCCAAACTGTTACAGAAATTAGCGTGAATGGTACTGATTAAGACTGGGGAGGAGGGGGAGGGCAGGGCATCACCCTTGCAGTAACTCTATCCAAAGCAATGGATTTACATGAGAGCTGACTCTTGGCTCTTGGTATTTCTAAAGCCTATAGTCTTCAGCGGTTCATTTTCGGAACATTCTTCTTTAATGACATGATGGTAGAATATTGCAAATAATAGTCCTGATGTTTACAAAAGACAAAAGAAGCAAGATTTACTCAGACAACAACATGCAGCTTGGTGCGGCGATACTGAGGTGTGGATGCAGATGGGCAGTAGATTCACTGAAGTCTACAGCCAGCTGGTCAGGAAAGCAACACATTCTTGATATGGACCTGTCTTTTGCTTCCTCTTCCTCTCCTGACTTCTTTTTTTATTTTTGTTTATTTATTATGTCAGATCCCTCGATTATTGATTTCGCTGTGTTATTAACCCAAGTCTTAGAGGTTTCACTCTTACATTTTGCCAGCCTGTGGCAGATCCACCTTCCATGCAACCTGCTTAGATTATCCATGATCCAAATTTCATATATGGGAGTGAGCGAGAGGAAACCCATGTGAAAAGCCCATGAATCTTTCAGATGGGGGCATGTGTCCTTCCACAGAGAGTACATGGTTCCAAAGGGGATGCAGAGGAATTAGCATTAAAATAATGTGTTGGTTATGGGAGTTAAAAAAATACGCATAGCTGGAAAACACTCTCCCCCATAAACTGGGAAAATATCAGCTATTGTGGGCTATTTGCCAAGGATTCAAATTCTCATGAACAAGCTCCTCTGAGCTCATTTGAAAATCCTCATGAACTCTGCTGCCATTCACCCATTAGGTTCAGGATGAAAAGAAAGTCTGGAAGCTGCTGAGAAACCAGAGGGCTGCCAGCCCTCCCAAATCTGAGCGTGGGACTCAGCTGAGCTCTTCCCACCCCACAGAAAGCAGATGACATAATGCTTGAGCTCATCTTGTCCATCCCTTGTGTAGTGGAAGCAGAGACGGGAATCAGCTTGCTTTAGTTTGCGAGCTTTCACAATATGAAAGCGGTTGAGAAAAAAATAAGTGTCTGCACCCATATTTGCAAGTAAGCCCAGGCCCAAGGCGGCTCTCCAGTTTCTACTTGCCAGTTGTCCACACAGTGAGCAGACAAACATACAGCCCATGTGGATGGTCTGATCGTGTGGTAGATTCAGTTCATCTTCAGGTCCTTGAGCCCTTTTCTTCCCATGTCTGCCTTTTGACAGAAGCTAGAGCTGGTAACATGCTATAGAAGTATATGGATCATGATGCTGGATGAAGTGAAACCTTTTCCCGGGTTCCCACAGTACAGTCAGAGTTGTGAGAGCCGGGCTTGCTGTTCTGCAGAGCTTGCTTTTGTGTAAATCATGAGGATAGGGTCCTGCTTGTGTCCTGCTGAGTGCCACACTAGGGTCATAAAACACATGCTTTGGGTTTTACATGTATTACACTTTGCTTGGGTACCTCTCCATGAGTTAACTGCACCCACAGCCATTTGTGTCTGCACCTGGAGGTTGGGAGGCCTGTTCTGGTGTAAACCGATGAGCATGAATATTTTATGTTACTGACCGTATGCACATGTGGCACTACATGTAGGTAGACATATACATGTGTCAGCTTCAGTGAACTGATTCAAATATGCAGCAGTAGGGTAAACACTACACATTGTACAAGTTCCCTTAGGTGATGAGGGAACATAGGACCTCTTGCCACAAAGTGCTTATTTGATTTCATTTTAGATAAGGACATTCCAAAGTTAAAATTCAAACCTTGATAATGGTGATGAAAAATGAAACTGGTGTTGAATGCTCACTGCCATTTCTTTCTTTTTTTTTTTTTTTCACAAACATATGAGCAAGATCTTTCTAAATTAAAAATAAAATATGATACCTGGGAAAGAAGGAAAATTCAGAGGTAAAGCTCAGCCTCGTGACTTCCTTGCTGAGCAGCTGAATAGCCAGCGCTGGGACATGATTCAGAGACAGTCTGCGGGCATGTCCATAGCTGTGCACAGCTGAGAAAATAAAAGACCCTCAGCTAGGGCAATAACCCAGATAAAGCATCACCTTTCCCCCTCTGCCCCAGCAGCTGATTTCCTCAAAGCCACAGACCAGAGTCCAATGTCATCCCCAAACCGTGGCGGCAATCGTGCAGGTGGCAGCAGCACATGCCTCTCAGATGTGCTTATGAAGTCAGTCACCTCCTGCTTTTCTGTTGAGTAGATTTTTCACAACTCAGTTGAGGAAGTCAAATGTACTGTGTGTTTTCCTATAGTGCAGGATGAGACTGGGGACCTGGGGGCATGGCTGAGGCTGTCTGAGTGACCCTGGCTGGACAGTTGCTGTTTCTAGGGGAAAGCTGCTGGGGAAGGATTTGTAACATCTAGCATTCATTGTTGGATGTCAGTGCCCAGGAAGGCAGAGATAGTTTGGGGGATTTGGTTTGTTTTGTTTAAAAGAAACATTCTTTGAAGTAATCTTTTTGAAAGGCTGCTGATAAACCTCAGCACTGAAATCCAGGTTAATGGAGGAGAGGAAGTTTACCTGGGAGAGCCTGAGTTTTGGAAGAAAACCAGTAAAGATCAACCTGCTTTAGCCACAAATCTTCCATAGGCTTACAGAGAGCCATTTCAGGCTGCTGTCAGCACAAAGGAGGTTTGATGTTTCAAAACTTAATTTGTCAAAATCCCTTTTGCAGATTGTGAGGGAAAAGCATTGATTATTTTTGTAGATTTCTGAGGAGGTCACAAACACCTGCCACTGCTTTCCTTCCACCATCTCAATGCACAAGGGCAGGTAGCTCAGGAAGAGGGATACTGGTGCTTTCTTTGCTGCTATTTCAGTGTGTGGTTCACAAATTTTAATTCTAGAGGTGACCTGATGATGTTGTCCAGTGACGTACAACCAGAACTGTCATCTGCAACATGGGGAGAATAGATGCTTGTGGAGTAGTTCTCAAGATGTCCCATGTTAGAAGGCCACAAAGTCACGATGTCTTTCCAAACATGAAAGAGTTTAAAAGAGTGATTTAAAGGTAAGGGGCAGACACTGGCTCATTCAGGGAGAACTACTCTGTCCCCTCCCTGAGCCTACCTTTAATATCTAATTATCAGGACTAATGACTGATTATGTGTCTCCAGTCTTTTCAACCTTTAATAATTTCTGTACCAACATGCTTTACAGCTTTCCGGGGGAAATGTTATCTGAAGTGTGAAATGAGCCATTCTTTTGTTATGAACTCACCACTTGGCCATAGCTTCTAAATAGTTTAAAACCTGAAACATATTTGAACTGTATCCAAGTTCATCTAGAGCGTGACCTTGTGTGTTTTAATAATTATAATTTCCTCCGTAAAGTACAACTCTAGAACCAGAGAAAAAATGTACAGACAGCTGCAGGGGTGGGGATGGCTGACTATAATGATGAGCTTTACAAATATAGCAGGAGGAAAGCAATAAATCTCCAAAACTAAACCGCCTTCTCATTTTAACCCCTAGTATGCAACAGTACCCTGCTGGTAGAGGAGCAGACCCTCCCACAGGCTGCCCTGATGACAGTGGAGGTGGGAAACACGGAAGGAGAATAAAGAAGAGAAACAGGTATCAGGTTGATCTTTCTTTTCCCAGTGAGCTGCTCCCATTTCGGCTTTTTATGTCTGGCATAGTGGTGTAAATCATCTGAAAGCAGCAGGATTTACCCCTGCGTTGCAGACTGGGGAGCTGCGGTCAGGCACACGGTCGCAGTGTGCATGCACATGTGAGTAATCCCATTGGAATCAAGGACTTGAAAGAGGAGCGCGCACATGAGTAATGTTTTGTAGATACAAAGGCTGGAATCTGGGCCACATGGCTCAGGACAAAGAGACGTGTCAGTTCTGAATAAATAATACAGGCATTCAGCTTCAAAACTTCAACCTCCTTAGCAGGGGTGAAAGTCACTCTTTCCATCTCAGGTCTAGGAAAGTGCGGACCAGGGCAGTGGGGTGACCTTCACATTCGTGCAGCGAGAGCTGGGATGAACCCACGTGTCGGATGTTCCCAGTGCCCGTGGAGAGATGGGTGCACAGCAGCTCTTTTGGCCAATGCCTGCATGCTCTGATGGGGCAGGGAATGGGATCCTCACTATGCAAGCAAGAAGGTGTGGTGTTTTGTGCTGTGATCTTGTTTGGAAGAAACGCCTGCTGTAGCCTGCTCTAGGTACTATCCCTGCTGCAGGGCAATTTGGGCCACAGCGAAAGGAAATAGCCTCTGTTTGTCCTGCAAGCACTTTTCTTCTGCATAGCAATCACCTCCTAAAGCCTCAATGAAAGAGGGTTAAAAAACAACAAAAGGAGAGAGCCAGTGCAGCAGGCCACCTAGGTCAGGGGACATTTATCAGGCATGCATTGCTCCATGTAATGTAGGGCTTCTTTAGCCACTTCTGGGAGATTTGACCGGGAATACAACTAACACAACACTTGGCAAAGCAAAGACTAATAGTGTGATTGTTCTGTCGGCTTCTCCCCTTCTTGAGTAATATCGTGCTGAGCAGTGTTCGAGTTAGCAATCTGAAAGGCCTTTTCATTATTGTATCGAAAACTCCTCTGACTGCAGATCTCTTAATCAAAGGACTTTTATGTAAAGTCACATTTTTTCCAAAACCAGAAAAGTTCAGGCTCAGAGCATAAACATTAGACTCATTATTTAGAAATAGCAAGTAAGTCCTTTGGGTTCTGGTATCAGATCAAAGCTAAAAAATTAAATTGCTTCAGAAAAAAAAAATCAGTTCGTTTTGGGAATCAGCATATTTCTTGTTTGCTTTTTCATTATGTAGCTAAAAAAAGGAATAGTGAGATTCTGTCGGTGGTTTTCAAGTGTTTTCCAAAACTGGATGGATGCTGCATGCTAAGTACTTCCACAGTCTGTGGAGACAGAAAATATTTTGTTGACATGACAATAAAAACATTCTGCAGACTTATCGAATTATTTTCTCCTTCATCCTCTGTAGCCACAAGAAAGCAGCATGATCACCACACTCCTGTGGAATAGAAACCTGTGCTCGGCTGACGTTGTCTTTGAACTGAAGCACTGGAGCCTGTCCTGATACATGGAGGAAGAGATTTCCATCCAGGTTGTGGGTGATACCTGGGAAGCGGCCTCAGTTCAACATGTCCCCAGCCAACACATGGCCTGGCCACGCTGTCCCAAAAGTATCATTCCTCTTGGGGCTGTCCAGTGGTAACTGGTTTACTAATGGTGATTTGGGTAAAGATAATTGAGTCATTGCTTTTAAGCGGTTTAGCCCCACTACTCTGGTCACCAATGCTATCTTATCTTCCACCAATCCTATCTGTCCTCCTATCTTCTCCCTGCTTGTGGCTTTCACCCACTTTTTTAGGCTGCGGACGCACAAATGATGAAATTGGCTCTTGGCAGAGCACCTGGATGGAGATGTGGGGATGGGGGGTAGTCATGTCAGACATTGCTGAATTGTTTTCTCCATCAAGACAAATCTCACCTTAGAGAGCTCCTGCAGACAGTGGTTCTCACCCTTCTGGTGGTGGTGTATCATGAATCCATGGTGCTGACTGCCACACTGGCCACTGATCACCTCAGGAGATGGAGGAGCAAGGGGAGGCAAGACTGCTGTTTGAAATTGCTCTCTTTTTTACCATTTCTTTCCTGATTACTTTTTTTCTCTCCAACATCCATTCTCTGTTGTGCTCACAAGGCAAATGTCACCAACCTTAATTCCTGCTGATTTTTGTGGACTTTGCAAGTGCCTCAGAGAGAGGTGGGACTCTCAAGAAGTACTGAAGAGACCAGGCTGTCGAGGGCTGAGGAATGGCAGAAATGCCCACAGGTTTCCTGTTTGTGACACCACAGCCGATGGGAATCATTTAGTCACACGGTGAGATCAGTTTTTGCTACTTTTACACCAGTCCTTAAGATGTTTCCCTTATCTCTGACTTTGTGTGGTCTGCTAGGGTTTTCCCTGCCTGGTTCCTCTGTCAGCTAGAAATGGCTTTCAGTAGTTATTCCTCAGGAAATGTGAACTGTCGGCCGCAGTTTCCCAGCTTGACTGTTATACAACATTTCATCTTTTCACTTCTCAGGTCCCCATCTGTACAAAAGAGGTTAATAATGAGAGGAAAACAAGTGCAGCAGGGCCAGCTATACACAGATCCCCAAGTGCTGAGATGTCATATAATTTCTTAAATGAATCAGCCACGTGATACTCTTTCTTTTTACTTTTGCTTCTGTAACTGAGTAAATGAAACTTCATAGACATTAGGAATCTGAAACGTGTAGCAGCTATTTTCACTCCAAACTGAGTTTCTTGTAGGGAAAATAGGGAAGACAGTCCTTCTGTGAACACTGGAGTGAGCAAGCACCTGTTTTCACAAATGTTATAATTCCCACAACTGGGCTGAACTGTTGATATTCAGGGTATAAACGCACATTTTCCATCTCTATTTTGCAACATTATCTGTATCACCCCCAATCAAAACTCCTCAATCAACAAACAAACAAAGCTTCCTAAATGACCATCCCCTTCTCCCTCCAATAAGGCCTTCATTCATTTAGCCCAAGTGCTGCCCAAGTCTTTGCAATGAGCATTTCCTATAGGCTCAATATTTTAAGACCTGCAGCTTAGTTTCCTAGACTTAAAGGTCTCCAAACAGTAGGAGGTAGGAAACCCAAGAACTCAAGTGGATGATCAAATGGGAGACACGTGGCTGTCAGACTCCACCAAACAAATGGTAAGGTGCCTGCTAAGGCAGTGGGACGTAATTTGACCGTGTAAGTTCAGTACCACAGGAACCAATTACAGAAGAACCCAAGATTCTGCAGGCAAGACTGCACACTGGTGTTAGCTGCTCTCTGGCAAACAGTTGCTCGATGCGCAGTAAAGGTTATGATTGAATTAATGCTGAGCTGTCAGCAATACTGAATCCTCTGATATTCATGTTCTGTCTTCAGTAAGGAAGAAGAATATATATAAATGTCTTCTGGCAGCTCACTGCCATGCTCCCTTCAGCCCCTGACCCGTTGTTGGAAAACTGCTACTTGAGAAAGCAAAAGATTAATGTACAGTAGAAAAATAACTCAATGCTCTGGCCCAAGGCAGGGAATCAAAAGACAACGGAGTCCAAGCTTGTCTGCTGGTTTAATAAAATGGTGTGATATTGTATATTAAGCAGGGAAAAGGAGAAAGAAAAGCTCTCCTGCAGTCATCCACTGGGCAAGGTGAAAGGATGGGCTAGAGGAAGGAACTGGGCTCGAGGAGGTAGAAGTGGTTCTTTCTTAGCTATCCTTTCCTTAACTACATGCAACATGGTCCCATGGATCTCAGTAGTCATGCCATCAGATCATTTTCCACCACAGACAGATACTTGAACATGGTGAGCTGGTATTGGAAGCCAAGCAAGCAGCTGGCAAGACACTCTATAGCTAAGGATGCTCACACAGGCACCACCATCCTCCCACGTGGGTCTGGCCATGGACCCCCAGCCTGCAACAACCACTGCACCCCGCTGCAGTGATAACACAGCTTCGCCTCTGCACTGCTGCCTTCATATCATCGCAGAAAAGCCATTTTCAAGGAAATGGGAATAACACCAACATAAATTGCTCCCATTTGAATTGTTGTTAGACCTTCAGACACCATCAAAGTCAGAAGCGTCGTGTGTTAGTGGCCAAAATAACTCTTTATTCTCACACTGGGAGAGGGAAGGGTCAGCAGTAAAGAGTTATTATTCTATGTTTGAAGGAAAAATCAACTGAGACTATTTTTCTTTCTATAATGGAGTAAATTGGCCATAGCCGCCAATGAACTGCAGCAATCCACTTCAGATCAGGATAAAAATTTTATTTTATTTCATTATAATTAGAAATTTCAGAATTTAAGGGGTAGAAAGCATTGACTTAAAAAATTTAACACTGTAAGATTCTATAACCTCATGCTTAAAAGTGTTTGTAAAGATGGAAAAACAAAAAGGACATTATGAGCTTTTGAGGAACACATAGGAGTCTAAGACCCAGGAAGACTTCTGGTTTTCTGAAACTCTTAAGTGGTCACCTAAATATGTTCTAAATTCTGGCTTACCTACATTTTTGCCCGGGGCAGGGATGCTCCACTTGTTTTTAAAGCTTAGGCTTCGCCCTACAGTTCTCCACTTGTTCCCTGCACACCTTGAGTCCAGGCCATCATTCTTTGCCTCTGTATCCTGTGTTCCTTTGAGCAGTTTTTCTTATGTCTCTGGGCTACAATCTCTCTCTGTTTCATATCTGAACCTATCCCTTCCCTTCCATATCTACACTTCTAGAGTATCTCTTCTTTTCTGGTATTACTTACTCCTAATAACTCTATAATTATATTGTGGAGCCCTGTCAGGCTTCTAGGAACAAAGCTCATATGAAGGATGATGTACAAAATGGACCTCTGTCACAGGGGAATTTGCGCTATGACAGAGACAAGGAAGTTATTTGATCATTACTCTTATCTAGAACAAATTGCACATAATAACCTTCAATATTTTCTATCAGATTTTGTTCCTCAGACAGACACCAGTTTTTGGAAAATTAATCTGTATGTAACTGAATCATCTAAGTATATCTGAGTCCCAAAAATAAGATACTTAAATGTGCATTAAAAAATAAACAAATGACTACTTCACTGAATGCAGCCCTTGTTTCACTGCCCTTGACATAGGCTTAGGAACTCAAAACTTTTGTATTGACTTAAGATAAATGCCGCAAGACCATTAAACAATCCATTGTTCTTAAGGTACCCAATAATCTAGTCTTTTTATTTAAATATGATAGTAAGTAATCCCAGAGCCAATGAAAGCATGGAACCGACTAGGTGCTACGTTCCACAAATGCTATATTGCATAGAAGAGTTTAACTCCTTATCTGAAAAACAGTTGGCTGTGACTGTATTAACAATTATATTATCAGTTTTACTTGGCAACATTTACGTGTCAAAATGTATCATGGGTTTCACAGTTTAGTTCCAGAAATAGGCCATGATCCGGGTGACATCATACATCTCCGTAAAACCCTTTTTTTCCATTTTTCTTCCTCCTGCAAACACTCATACTCCCAGCCCTACAGTGAATCCACTCAGGCCATTAAGGCATAATGATCTCTTCCCACGGTTCAGCTCTACGGTGTGTCAGGAGGGTTGAAAAGTTTACCAAAACAGCACATTTTGCCACTGGAGAACAGGAGTCGTTGCGTCTCTGCTATGACAGAGCTGGAAAAACGCAGAGGCCGTATTAAAACCACAACCATTGTGTAGTGAAGAGACACCAAAAGGACTGAATCAGGCTGTTGGTTCGCTGCATGATGTAAAAGGATAAGAATGTGTGAGGTGTAACTCGCTTAACCCAAACAACATCCCTGGATGAGCTGTGCAGATAGCTTAGCCTGGGGCAGGGAGGAGAGGTAGTACAGTGAAAGATTATGAAAAGCCAGGAGCAGGCAGAACTGCAAGTCTCCTCTCAAAAGCCTAACTGTGATTTTTAAATAGGAAGCAACCAGATTCTTAAAAAACCGAGTGGTAGAAAGCGGCATTGTGGAACTGCATTGCAAAATTCAATGAAGTGAAGTCGCAAATAGTTACACAACTGTCTGTTATGTTGAAGAGTCCAGGTGTCATTTTGAGGATTCATGGTATGCTGCCTCTTCAATTTTTTTATGAGTATCTTAGGAAAAAAATAATTATAAAATTATTTTATAGCACTCAAAGAAGAAAGAATATAAGGCATTCTGCTTTCTATATGTTACTCTTTTCCTTCAAAGAATAATGAAAGATGAAGTCCAATTAAAAGTATCTAATAAGTTGCCATGGTCAACTTAGTGTTTTCATGAACTAAGCCACAGACCGTAACATTTTCCTTTATTCTGAAGGACCAGTTTCCTGGGTCTCAACATAACTGGGCTTTACCTTTAAAATCTAGATAAATATCCTGAAATATATAAGCTGAGGCAAGCAAGCAAGCAAAAGAAACATCCATGACTGAATTGAAAAGTTTTCTCAGGAATTACTCAGGAATACTAAAACAACTAAGCTAAGTTTTGAAATTAAGTGTTTGGACCACATTAAAATCTGGGTCGTTACTCAAGTTTTAGCCATTTCAGCTTTGATTGAATTCACTTTGGAAAAGAGTTAAGCAACAGTGAAGTTAAAGCACTTCTATCAGAAGCTGCAGAGAAGCTTTGTAACATACTTTAAGGAATTTAGGGCTTTTTGGAAGCTCCTGTGAGCTTTTTCATGCAAACAGCTCTTCACTGGACAAAGAGCATCTGCATATTGGGATGTTCCTATCCATTCCTAAAGAAGTTTGGAAATGCTACAAAGCCCAAAATAAAGATATACTTAAGAATATCTTGGAGTTTGCTTGCCTTTTTTTTTATATTCCTTTTTTTTTTTCCCAAAAAAAGCCAAAGGCAAAATAAAATAGAGAAGGGAAAAATACAGTGGAATTGCAGAACAAACAAGATGGCAAAATAACAGAACTATTTTTTAATAAGCTGGGAATTTGCCTCAGTATGCAGTTCTTGGAGGAGAGGCAGTTTCTGTGAGCTGGCCAGATTCCCTGTTGCAGACATATGGACACCTGGAAGAGAAGACAAAAGAAAGTTTTATTCTTTATCCTAAGGTTACATTTTTGTGACAAGCATAGATACTCCTTATTAAGGAAAGCTTGAAAGATTGCAGAACCTATAAACTGCAGCTTTTACTGGTTGAATGCTAAAAAGGTATAAAATGGGATCTTTAGTCTCCCTATGAGTGAAGGGTAACTCTGTTAACTGAGCTACAGAGTTGGAAAGTCGTTTTTGTAAGGATAGTCCAGCTGGTGAAATTAAAATATACTGGGAAAAAATGCAATGGACATGGGGATGGAGAGGAAGGGGAAATGCTATAAATAAAATTTATATTTGACTTAAACTTTTCTTGATCTTTAAGGAGTTATGTTTCCTAACGGAAGAGAGGAATAAGAACCATGATGAGGGAGACAAATACTTGTTGAAGATTCAGAGTATATTTTCCAGAGTCCCAGTCTTGAGGCTGAACGGAGACAAAGCTGGACTCACTCGAGGAAAAATACAAGATTAATGAGGAAAACTCCAAAATCTAAATGAAAAGAGAGATGCAAAGGCATATTTCTCTCACTGAGACTGAGCAAGGAATAGAAGGTAAATACTGTTCCTAACTCAACTTTTTTCAAACTTAAGTTATGAAAAGCTTATTAGCTCTGTCGTATTTTTTTCTGGTCTTTTTAAATCTCAAGTAGTTGGTTATTAAG
Organism: Baryphthengus martii; assembly: GCA_013396935.1. NCBI lineage: Eukaryota > Metazoa > Chordata > Aves > Coraciiformes > Momotidae > Baryphthengus > Baryphthengus martii. Next base: position 67,236 of record VWZK01006312.1, on the reverse strand, counting down.
TCTCTATCGTGATTATTTTATTTTAATCTACTAAATGGAGGCTAAGACTAGCTATGAAGATGATGGCAGGGAGCTCTGGAGCACCACAGCATCTCCCAGAGAGATGATACAGAACACATTCCAGTGGCACGATGTTGTGGGGGTCCAGGAGAGGCAGGACAAGGGAAAGAGGTAGCACATGATGCAGCTTATCTTGGGCTCTTTTTTAGCACGAGATGACCTGAATTATGCCTAAATATTGGCAATTGGTCTCAGCTGCTTTACAGGGTTCTCTGGTAGCTCTGTGCACTCTTGCTGGGGACATCTGTGGTGAATAAGCAACAGCAAAAGAGCCAGCCTGCTTCATCACATGTTCTCTGAGCTACATGTACTATTAAATGCATTTATTTTGTTAGTCATCTTTTATGTTAGGATCCAATGGGACACTGCACAGAAATCTCCCTTTATATAGGAGGTCTGGAAATGGACATTGAATGCTGTCTGTAACTTTAATAGGAACTGGATTTCTAGAAACAAGTTGGAGAGTGGGGCAATCTCAAGTCTTGTTAACGCACCAAAAAGGAAGGAGGGTATTTCCTTCCCTTCCCTTGCAAAGATTTTCTTTAAAATTGAGCCTATTTTGGGCAAAGTATGTGCTACAGTCTATGCAAGTGCATCACTCAACTTGATTTGATCCACCACTTGTGAAATTCATTTTTGGAGAGAAATGTGTTTTGTCCTTAGGACTTATAGCAGTAATATTACCAGCACTGATTTTCATACTCCATGAGCTGCAACTACATCAACTTAAACCGCGAGGTAACTATTACAAGACTATATATGATCATCTAAAAGCAATATAAAACAGTCATACAAGTTGTAGATGTTTTATTGGAGTGCTTTGGAAGCACTTTCTCACTAGGGGTTGACAGAAATGTGTTTGCACATTCTAGAATTCTTATTGGGTTACCAAAACTCTTAAAATACACTTGCCAGGAGGCATTAAAAAGACTTGTGAAGCACTTGGATAGGCTGTGTGTATGTCTCAGTGTAAGCACAGCCACTGTGCTCCTGTGTCAGGATTTAGACTGCTTATACAGTTTTATAAAGACTTGTAGAGAGTGTGTAGGCATCTTTTTCCCATTGGCAGACTGGAAACTGGCACTGAGGGGATTGGTAGGACTTTAGCTACAAGGATCCAGTATTCACTTGGCCACAAGATAAAAGTGCAGCTGAACCTCTTCATACTCTAAGCGTACTGAAAAAGAGGAAGGTGGAGTAAAGTCAGATGTGTCTCTCAGAAGGACCTGCCACACTCAGCTAAAATTGATGAGAGACACAGTCTTAATAAATCACTGATTTGAATAGAAACATGATGGTGGACATTGATGTAAAAGAGCAAAAAAAAAGGATGTTTCTGCTATCCTAGTCACCAAGATCTGCTTCACTCTGTGTCAGTAGTGTGGTAGGGCACCTCTGGCCCATAAATCACTCTCACACTTGGCTTCTTCACACCAGAAATGGAGCTGTAGGGGACACGTAGCAGCACTCCTGATTTGTCACGAGCACCGGATTTATACGGTCACATACATCCTGTTCTTGGATGTCGCAAGTCAACATTTGTCAAGAAAATGCATTTTTCAAACATATCTGTTGACTTTTCTGAACAAGTTGCACAGATGCTCACCTCTTCTTTCTAAAAAAAAAAGATTGTGTTGCAGCCAACATTGCTATCAGAGCTCAGGAACAAATAAATGTGTGGCGCATCTCCAAGGGGTTTTCCCCCCTGTTTCCTCACAATTGACAAAGAAGTCAATGTTGTTTAAGAGGAAGGCAGGATGACAAATCCATGCGTGTGCTCCACTCTGTAGCTGTCTGAGCTTGCTGCTGCAGAGTTTTTTAAAGAATGACAGCATTATTATATATTTCCTGGCAGAGACAATCTCAACTGATGCCCATTTTCTTCCTTCTGTCCTGGGAACTGCAAGGAAGAAAAAAAAAAAGCATAACAAAACACAACTGTACCCTAGATGGATTAAAACAGGGAACATCTTCTAAATTGTTGGAAAAGGTGGTTGACTTACCATGGTGGAGAGATCTTACCAGTGGACAGATTTCTGTTGTACTTTTATAAGTGGTTGTAAAACTGGAATAATCTCAGCAGAGGAATTGTGTTCTGTTACGCCAAGTTGTATCCCAAATTACTTCAGTTCATTCAGTGACATTCTTTGGGATAAAATTGTTAAGAGGGGTTTGATTTTATAGCAGTTTGAAAGATGTATCCAGCAGAGGAAACCTCAACCTATTAGAAAAAAACACAAACAGGTGTCCGTCAAACATTCACAGCATGGTCTTGGTCTTTGTGAGGATTTTCCTAATAACAAATGACAAATTAAAATAGTCCATCTGATCAGAGAACCTGTAGGGCCTGTATGGAAAGGAAACCAAGCTGTGTCATGGAGGGATCCCACGCAGTTCATTGCAGCCAGAAAGAAGTGCTCCTCTGCCTTGTTAGCTGCTCTTATGTGTCTGATATTTCCCATCTCTAGGGAGTCAGGCTTGAAAGTTAATCTGGAAGGGCTACAAGGAGTTTGCCTTGGAAGCTGCTACTGTGAAGTTATGATCTGATAAGAGGAAGAGACAAACCAGAGCCGGATAACAGCTCTCTTCCTCCCCCTGGTTCTACCACTTACCTCTGGCTGCCCTTCTCCCAGATTATGTGTTAGGATAGAGAAATATGGATTAGCAATTGAACAAAAACTCCTCGCAACCTCTGACATGACTGCCAGTTTCTCATATCTCAGAAGCCTACTTAAATGACAATAAAACACTCTGAAATCCCCCCCTTCTTCCTCCTGTTTCCTGTAATTAGAATTACGCTCTGCCCTGACTCTTGTAGCGACTGTGGGTTTATTAGCTACCCACATGTTGAGCAATTCCTGCTGGAAGATCCATGGGTGAATGAGAAACAGCAGTATTGAGTGAGCTGAAAACAAGTTTGCACGTAGAAGAAAGATCTGATGGCATCGTCACTGAGTTAGATGGTGAAGAATAGAAAATGCCCTTGGATGTTTCTGAACACAGTCCTGGGCAACTTGCTTTAGGTGACTCTGCTGGAGCAGTTAGGCTGGACTTGATGATGTCCAGAGGTGTCTTCTAATCTCAACCATTCTGTGTTGCTGTGTACCTATTGATGGACTTAGTTTTGTCCAATCTACGCAATTTCTCACTCCCTTAGTTACCCATATTATGTATTAGAAGGAAAAAAGAACTTCCCATCTCACACACGTCTTCTGGTGAGACTTGCTACATAGCACAAGCTATGTGTGTTACACATACGTATTGTATGTTTACAATTGTATGTTTACAAACCAGTAAATCTGATGCCACTCTCCATTTGGCCCATATTGTTGATTTGAGAGGGAGGATATCAGGGGAGATGGAGGACTGGAATAACTTCTCTATTTTGCCTCCTGGGTCTAAATATCTTATATAATTTTCTCTCATTTTAAACTGGCAATTTTCCCATTGACACACTGGGTGGTAACATGGCCCCAGTGAATTCACACTTCTTGGGCTCAGTGGAGCCAGAATTTCAACCAGTGTCTTCTGTGAAATTGTCCTAGATCAGTCCTAGCATTTAGGTCTTTTAAAAATTATGTGTAGGTCCCCTGAAGCTCCTCTTCCCACTGAAATACCTTATTTAGGAAGATCTGGTCTTTGGTTCTTGAAAAATTATTATCTGTATTCGGAGGGATGTATATTCTAACAACTGAAGATTTCATTAGGTGATCTGTCTGATCTATGGCATGACTCACTCTGTGTCATTTCAACTATGGAGTTCTCTAACTCCTTGATTAAAAAGTGTCTTATCTGTAGGCATCTAGTCACCATCTGAAGACTTCGGGAGACAGACAGACAAAAAACACTCCTTCATCCTTATGCTGTAATTTTCTTCTTAGACTTCATTCTGTTATATCCTCTTTACAACCTGTCAGTGCACACAGTAATGGGAGAATATGAAATACAGAAAGAACTTAGTAATTTAAAATTGAAATTAATGACATCCTTCAAAATCAGGAGCATGTGAAACTTATCGGGCTATATTAAAATGTTTTTAATTTGGGGAAAGAATTTCGGTAGGGTCATTTGGGAAAATAAACAAATGTGCTTGTTTTCACACTGCTGAGATTTTGACTTTGTTTTTCAGTTATCAAAACATGCCAACCAGCTCAGAGCCTAACGAAAATTCCACCCACCAAAACCAAATTATGTTTATAATGAGTAGGAACGGTTGAAAATTCTAGATTTTGAGTGCTTGATGAAAGTGTGTTGATCACTTCATTTTTCAAAAAAGAAAGAACAGATTCTGATGTAAATATTGTCAAAGGCTCTTTTCCATATCAATTTTCATGTATAAATAACAACGTGATGGTTGGTTTTGTTCATTTTTTAATTATAGAGGTCTTCATAAAAGTCGTGGTTCATCTTGAAGTAATATATGGTTTATATACATGTAACACTCAGAGAATGAAAACCATAAATCACACAGTTTCTGACTGTAAAAAAGAAATTACCTTTGCACTAAAGCTTTGTCTTCACTAGAGGAAAAGAATAAGCTGATGCATAAATCAAGGTAGTCATTGGAACAAAAAATCCATGGAGACAACAAAAAATTTTTACTTCAAAATAAGTTAGTTGCAACTAGTACATTTATCCAATATCCATTAGCAGTTGACTATTTTGGTGTAAAAACATAGGGGTTTTTCATGTGAAAATCAGCTGGACTATGACTCTGTGTGTAATCTTTTTCTCATGATGGTAGACTAATTTGACATATCAACTGTATATTTATAATGAAAATCAACTTCATTATGACTCCCCAAAGGAATCTGATCTAAATCTCATTGAAAGAAAAATGGAAAGACTCCCATTGACTTCTCTGATCTTTGGTCAAACTATCGCAGCTGTGGAATTCTCTCACTTTCCCTCTTTATGCTTTGCATCTGGAACCCACACATATTTTCAATCCGCGTATTAGAGTCACCTCTTCTTTTGGTGCTGTTGTTTCACAGAATGTTAGAGGTGCATTTGCAGTGTAAAACTGAACAATTATCAATCATTATCTTTCAGTGTTATTATCCTGGAAGCAGAGTATACGAGTATAACAACGCTAAAATCTCAAGTTCACATTAGGTTGCATGGAGCAAGTTTTGGAGGAAGGTAACTCTACCAACTTGTGTAGCATTGCAGTCATTACAGGGGAGCAGAATTGAGCCCCATTTCTGCAAAATTGTTGTGGCTTCTCTTAGCAGTCTGATCATGTCATTATTCACTTTAATGCTCAAATATACTAGCCTAAGGGCTTGCATAATTATTACGCCTGTCTCGTCATGAAAGATGGATGAATCACATCTGAATACAAGAGTAGAGACTTGTTGTTTTGTTTAGATTTTAAACATTTAAAAATCATTATTAAATGAGCAAATTAGGTATGCCCTGCAGTAGAGGGTACAAGTCAAAGCTATCTAGATACTTCTTACTACTCGTGGGATTTTGAAGAGTACGATCTCATTAGAAGGAAACATTGATTAACAGGGTTGTGATTAATTTATCTGAATATAATGCAAGGAGCAAAAAACAAAGAGAAACTCATTGGACATAAACTGCAGTCCAGTTGGATTTAAAAATATTTCATAGATCAAATAATATTTTATCCTAAGCCACAAGATATCATATTCATGAGGGACTCTGATTATGCAGACATCAGTCAGGAGTGTTATTTACAGAAAAGTTTCTGAATGACCCACACTATCACTTCTAGTTAAGATAAAGTCCCAGAAGGTGGATCTCCCCTGAGTGGGGAAGCAGGGCTTTCCGCATTAGATGGGTTTGCAGTACAAAAGGAAGTAATGAAAAATCAAATATTCTATGAGAGCAAATATCAGGGAGATGGAGATATCTAGGCTTGGTTTAAGTCCTAGGGAAGTGAGTAAAAAGGATCACTTTAACTTCCATAGCCTTATATTAAGGTCTTCTGAGGTATGCAAACGGAAGTGTTAGAACTGGAGTGTGGTAGAATGAAGAAGATGCGGCAGACATGGGATGGTACAAGATTTCTTATTAAGGAAATGTGCCATGCTGCTGGAAAAACACCCAGAAGCACTGAGCAAGCTGTTTCCAATCACTCCATGGTCAGAGTAAATTGCACGGTTCTCTCCCTTCATCAATTACGGATACATTCAGACTTTCACTCTTAGCAGGTATATATTTAACTTTGTCATTCTTTTCTGATTCATTTAATACTTGTGCAGATAACTGTTATAAACACTACGAGTATTAGCTCTTGTAGAACTGTAAGGTGTAGGAGGACGGGGTTGTAAAAGGCGGTTTCTTTCTTTTCTTTTCCTTATATTTTATGTTAATGATCTTGATTTTTTTTTTTCTTCTACAGCCAAATCAGCAGCATTTGTATTAAGGTACCTATTAAATGACTACATTACATGGGGTCAGTTCCACTCCTTAGGTCACTGTTACAGCTGACTCGCTGTATAGTTGTAAGTCTCCCTGTTCATAACAATCACGTGATAATCAGATTAGCTTTATCTCCTGCGAGGAGGAATATGAGACAAGGGCTGAGTGTCAATATCCTGCCTTCTCTGTCACAGGAAAAAACAAGTTTTGAGCCGCCATGTCTACTCGTGCAACTTCTGCTACTCACTTGCTTTGATGCCACTGGCACCATTTCAGGTAACACTGAGATCTAGAGATTTTCTTCTTCACTCATCATCATGGTAGGTGCCCTGTGCAAAAGACTGCGAGTGTTACGGACATTGTGAAAATCCATAGTTCTCCTCTGTTGCAAGACTTGCACAAGCAAAAACAGATATAAGCTGAGGAGGTCACAAATTCTCCACTATTTACTGTGCTGATTCAGTTATTTATGTCAGCCAGGCTGTTGTATTTGTCTTGTCCCATGCGAGGGAAGATCTTTCCTTGTGACAATGGCAATGTGAGGAATTGATACCTCTGTTCTGAGGACCCTACCAATCTGAAGCAAAGCAGGAGGTGACAGGGGGAGGAGAAGACAAGGGAGATTTACCCATGTTATGAGTGCTGCCTATTTGTTTGTCAGAGAAGGTGTTTGTTTACAATGTGGTTAGGTTTGGGTTGTTCCTAATTTAATTGTGAGGGTCCTAATTTAGATAAGGCAACTGCTACAACATGGGCCTTAAAGCTGGTCTTGCAGCATCAGGGAGAGGAAGGGGCAGAGCTGTATACCAGTAGCACACAAGGCTGGAAGACAGTGACAATGCTCTCAGGCTGTTCAGGTAAAACAAGGGCAGACGTGGAAAAGAGGGACCGTAGGGAGCCAGGCAGAAGGATTCGTTCACTGTTTAGCACAGTGACAAGGATGCTATGCTCCTGTGCTAGCCCTGGCTCAGACTTCAGGTCTAAAGCTGTCACTGAGCTTATATCAGTTGTTTCCTACAGTATTCCTCATGACAGTTGTCTTACATTTTTTCTGAATGTTATCCCCCATCATACACCAGTAGAAATGAAGTACAGCTCAGTCATTTTTTTTTCCCCCTACCATTATGGTCACCTTCCATGACTGACTGACCTTAATCCTTACCTTTTGTCAGAAGCTCGCTTTTTTGGAGTGAAATCTCTAGGTGCGTGTTCTGAAGTCCAAGATCATTACGATTTGTGGGAAAGGAAATTTCAGACTGAATGAAATGAAGGCTCTGGGTCAACTTGTGAGGATGGCAGGGAGTAAATGGGGTGATTTGTCCCACTGAAACGTTTCAATCAAGTTTGCAAAATCATGGTTGGCAGCTGTGGAGCATGCAAGTATCAAAGGGTAGCATGGGTTAAAAGGAGAAATCTAGTAAAAGAATGTATCCTTTGTGCAGGGAGGTTATGCATTTAACAGATTTCTACTGAGTTAGTTAATAACATACCACATGCCAGCAACTTTACAGAAAAATGGAATTACTTAGAACTTCAGTGTTAGAATGTTAGCAGGCATTCCTCCTGACTGACCATATGTTGCTGGTGTATGGGACGTTATTTCTACCACAAGTTCAAGTTTTGTGTTCTTTCTTTTCAGTGTTTTTATTGTGGATCTATGTAATTGTTCTGACTCTGCCATGCAACAAATGGACATTCATTTTCCATGAAATCACAAACTGAGGACAGAACCTTGACATTTCAGCACAGCTATAAATAGGGGGTGCTTATAGAGAACCATCTCTCCTCGATGATCAAGTCTCATGCTCTACTAGGGGCTGTAAGTGATGCTAAGGAGGACGAAAATTTTTTCCCCAGCACTAATCACATTAAGAATTTCAAGCCTGGATGCCAGCAGGGTGATGACTAAGAGCTAAACGACCTTGATGAATCTTGAAGTTTCACTGGAATTTCACTTGCCTTGAAAATAGAGCCCAGACATGATAAGAAGTGCCACAGCTTTCTTCACTGAGGGACCTTCAAAGAGATTCCTCCTTCAAGGTATATCAGACATGTGACTCCAAGAAGAAGGGGAGTATTTGGGCTTTATTGAGGTAATGGTCAAAATTTTCATTTTATCTCTCATTATTAAGACAACAGAGCTGTAATAGCTACCCCACTAATACAGCTCTGTTAGGCCATTTCAGAGAAAGACTGGAGCTGAAGCCACCTGCTCCATGTCCTGCAATCCTCCCTTTAAAAGTCTCTGGAACAAAATTACAATCATAGAATGCCAGGTTGGAAGGAACCTCAAGGAACTGTTTGTAAAGCAGTTGCCCTGAGTTCTCCAATAGGACATGTCCCTTTTTGTCCTTAGCTCAGCACTTTTAGGAGCCTTTACATATCTTAATGCAGGACTAAATATCTGCTATGATTTGTATTGGGAAACTGAACTTTGGGAAAAGCTGGAATTTGTTTGTAATTTTTAAAAAACCTTTTGTAACAAAAAAATGTATTTCTTCATGAACCACAGGACATTAAACTTTAATTGATTAGGTGTTTTCTTGATGAGCTTAAGTGACTCACAGAAATGATCAGGGAAAAGAAACAAGGAGATTTTTTGTCCTTCAAATGCCCACTTTGTTGATAAACTGTTTTGTCTTCAGAAACATGATGTTAATTTTCCAGAACACTTATGAGAGACTTTCACCAGTCTTTCCAGTGCTTGAAAATATTTTGAAAACACTCTAGCATCCCACATGTGCAGTGACTGCTGGACTACCTGAGAGAAGAGAATGGTCTCAGTTAAATTCACTGGATAGGGACCAAAAAGTTCAAAACCTGCAGGGTTTTCATGAATGAGCCTGCACAACACAATTAATCCCTTTTTACCTCGGGCTATGACTAAACCAAACCCCCAACACACTAAAGGTATTCTCTGACCAGTCTGTAGCATCTTCACAGCCACATCTCCAGGAGATTTCCAGTCCAGTCTCGGGGCATGTGCTGAATCCAAGGAATAAATCCAGACTCACCACCACTCACCTCCCAAGCTCTATCCTTCCTGGGGTGTGACTGGGATCTATCCACAGAAGGTGACCTCAGTTCCTCCAGCAAGCACAGCTGCAGAAATAGCTCTGTCCTCTGCTCTCAGCTTGAGAGACCTCTTGCTTCCCTCAGGTACTTCCTTGGAACTTTACTGAAATAATTTCCCCTTCGGTTATTGTTTGAGCTTTGAGTCTTTTATTTTGCAACTTGCAGACCACTTTGGCTTTCTGATTTAAAATGTGATCTAGACGTAGGGCCAGTCTTATTCTTGCGTAGTTTTACCACGAGATTATGAAAGCTACTGATGGAATGGAAATGGTGTTAAAGAAAAAAAAACAAATGAAGACTCATGTGATCCCATGTCAGCACAACCTTTTAAAGAGACTCTAAGAGAACAGAGTTGGTTTTTATATGAAATAGATTGGCACATTTACTAAAAGGAAAATTACACAAAATATGCACGCACTTCAAAACAACTGACCTTTGAGCTCATCACCCTGTGGCCACATACTTGAAAGCAGCGAAAGATGTATTATCTTCACTGATCTGACTGACATAGGTACGTGGTTAATCAACCAGAACACTTTCACTAGTACTCCAAGCTCAGTGGTACTAGATGATGTTCAGTAAACAGAGGTCTGTGGAAGAAGAAAGATTCCCAGATTTGTCTAGCTTTTTCCAAGTGTGTTCATGTTTCCCTTTAAATTCTGGAGCCCTCTTCTGAAAAGTTTTCAGAAAGAAAAATGGAAATAATATTTCTTGGAAAATAAGAGGATATCCAAACTAGACATATCCCACCCACCTCACATGCTTTAACTCTTAACTGATCAGCTAATGACTCTATTATAAGTGGATCCCTTGCTTGTGTTCTATTTGTGCTGTAGGTGAACCCTCATTGCAAAGGAAGAGCATGACTTATGGGAGTCATCAGCTAAAGTACCTTAGTGGTTTAATACTTCCAAGTTGCTTTAGACCAAAGGTGTGAGGATCTGATTAGATTTTAAATTTCAGTGACTGTGTACTGGCTGGAAAAGCCATCTACTTCTTGTCTCCTAAGCAATCAAATGGAGTGGAACAATAGGAGAGGTGATTAGCTCTCCCCAGGAATGCTGGCAGTGATATTATCTACATAATGGGATTAATATGGTGAATACCTTTATAGTGTAAAGCTAAATAAGAAGATCCTGATATCATTAAATAAACAAATAAGTAACAAGTAAATGTATAAATAAATAAACAAATGCTTCTAAAAAGAGTCAATGTGACCGGAGCAGGAATCTCCCTGGCTCTCTGCACATTTGATCTCATATTGCCAAGTGATTCATGGTCCTGTGTAAAAGAAGGGAGTATATTAGCTTTTGTGTCCTGTACATTCATTCTACCTCCTCCACAGCTCCTCACCTCAGCTGGCTTATGGCAAGCACCATCTACCCTCTCTGAAAAAAAAAAAATAAACAATGCTTGAGCCCTCATGGTACAAAAGCAAATTTAGCTGCTGCTCCAACGCCCTGAACTGGGAGAAATGGATTGATTTACAGTATGAGGAGTCTCACAAGGAGTCTCTTACATCAGTAGGTTGTAGATTTAACTCTATTGAAAAGAACTTTCTCATCCCCTAAGCATAAATTAATGAATCAGTAATTTACTGAGTCAGTCAAATGCTAAATCTTTCAGTTGAAGGGGAGAGGTGAAAAAGAAGGCTTCAGAGGAGCATTAATGTGTTATTCTCTTTATTTGGTACAATAATGACACCAATTAGGGCAACTTTTAATTAAATTATTTTCATCTAGATTGACTCATAATTGCTGTTGTTAACAATAAGAAAGCTAATGGCTCATATATGCTGTAGTGGGTTTTAATAACAGCCATGCTAACTATGAGAACGTGCACCCCACAAGTTTTTCAGACTAAGTAAGTGGGTGTGTTGCACCCACTGGACTGACAGAAATGTCACTATTGTCCACATTGTTTTTATCCCTTCTCTTTTTCCACAATAGACTAACTCACTATCTATTTGCCTTCTTTGTCTAGCTTGACATTTGATCCCACACCAGCAAATAGTGTTTGGTCTGAGGTAACCGAGTTGTAATTTAGGGATTTTTTTTTTTCTCTTTCCTAAACAGGTCCACTTGATAACAGAGCAGTGAGGCATTTCTGAATGCCACAGGGGCACCCGCTGTGGAAAAGAAGCCCCTACCTACATTTTTATGGTCTGTCCACACATGAAAAGGTGCCTTTACAAGATGTCCTTCTTCATACTCTAAACACGAAACCTATAATTAAATAGGAAAAATGAAGTTACCGAGCAGTAAGCACTAAAAAGCTCATGCTTCAATAGTGTTCTGTTTCTAGGAGCTCAGGTTAGCCTGAAAGGATAGAAATGGTGCAAAAAAGCAGGTCACAGCTATTTGTAGAAATTGTGGAAATGACTGGAGCCCCTTGACGCCAGGAACTGGAATTTCCAGACTCTGAAGTAGCGCTAAGGTAGAATATGTTTGAAGCCAAGACGCTCACAATTATAATTAATTCAACCACAAATAAGTGCATTTCAGGTAGTATTACAAGATTGGAGTAAGACTACAATAGCAAGGACAGTCAGTTAAGGGTAAAAGTCCAGACTGACAACTCAAGCTGTACCCATCAGAATGACTCGTGGAAAAGAGGCACAATGACATAAACAGACCGAAATGCTTTAGCTTTTGAAGGTCTTGTTTTCCCTCTGTTTTGCAAATGAAGACAATTAAAAGCGTAAAAGTTCTTGTGACTAGTGTAGGTTTTTAATTACTTTTGCAATCTTCCATGAAAAGAGATCTGAAACAGAACAGTAACTATTACCTACATATAACAGACATTTTGCAGCCTTCTTAATTACATATATTTCACCAATAGCCATTACGTACAGTCAATTAAACGTGCAGTTAAAACACCTTAAATTGCATACCATGGACCATACTGAGTAAATAAATAATTAGGGAGTTATTAAAATGCAAATTCCTAACATAGAGGAGCAATTAGGGAAGAAGAAAGTACTTTAGTTCGTGACTTACTGACCATATCAGCTTTTCTGGTGAGTTTTTCTGCGTTAATGTGAATGTTGCTGACACAATAGACACAGCAGCAAAATGATTTGTTTCAGTCAATGCATAATTACTTACAGCTTTTAGATCCTGAGGTCTTGACTTAATGGATTGTAGTGCCTCACAAGGGAAAAGGAAGCTCTCTGCATGCCCAAAGACTTCATAAAATTCTAGAAAATAATTTTTTTCTTTATGTATTTTTTCTGCAGCTGTCTTTATCTTTGCCCATCATTCAAAATTGATCATTTTCTTTTTCATTTAAGCTAAAAGAAAATGAACTATTCTGTTTGTCAGACTCTTGACAGTGAAAGCTGAGATCAAACACAGCTTGATTATCAGAAACTGGCACAGGTCCTGTCAGAGTCCTGATCTTTCAAGCTACAGATGAGTCCTAGCTGATGCATGGACTCCTGCTTTGGATTCATGGAGCTGCTTTTCACCTCCAATTTCAGGGGTGCCTCCCAACTTTTGAACACAAAGCTCAGCAATCCTTGCCCAAGAGCCTATCCAAAGCAACATTAAGGCTTATCTCTTATGGGCACACACATTTTAATCTCTTCAAATGTAAGTCATTGGATGTTCACAGCTGGAGGTGTATTAAAAATGCTGTCCAGGGAAGCCTTTGCAGTGTTTTGTTTCAGAGCCACTTGTGTCCTGTTTAAATCATGAAAAGACAAATTGCCGCTCAGGAGCTGTTTCCCTTGGATCAGCAAAAAAGTTTGGTATATGCATAGTTTCCCTGTGCTAATAATCAAATACAGAAACAAGTCCCTAGTGCCACACAAAGCAATGAAGTCTGGAGACCATGAAAATAGTTCAGTAAGTTAACAAAGGATCTGTCCACTGGTGGCTGTTAAACACAAAGGTTCACATGCTGCCTGCAGTTCTGCAGTCCCAAAGCTACAGCTCAGCCAAAATCTGAAGGAAAACTGAGGAAGGACAATGTCCTACTCTGCCCTTGCCACACATGTGCTTGCAGGACACAAAGGAGGGCAAGATGGTCCTTTTGGTCTGACCCGCTGCAGGTCTTCTACCCTGTGGGTCATGGCTACCCAAGGCTGGACTTGGCTCCACTGAGAGGACTGTCCCACCAGGCAATGCTCATGCATCTCACACACTCTCTGCTATGTGAAGTTAGAAGCTGCTTTTCTAGCGTAGTCTATGAGATCTGTTATTTCTGAAACACTGCACGTTTTGTTTGTTTTCTTGTCCCTACAGAGCCCAGACCAGTGAACTTGCTGCATAAATCAAAGAAACTGTTGCCCTTTAGAGAGTGTACAGTGGAACCGCGTGTGTGCGTTACTACAATGTCTGTGCTTTGCCATCCACTCCTTTTGTCTCTTTCCAAATGAAAAGTAACATGTAATGTATTTAGGATCATTTTCCTTTGCAGTAAGGCATGCTGTGTATGCTAAATGAATTTTATTCATGTAAAAAACAGACTCAGATTTCTTAAGCTGATAGCGTTTTCAGTACTACCCTAGAAGTCCTGTATAAAAATGTTTAAAATTAGTTTTGAGTTCTCCAATTTCTTACAAATACTTTTTTTTCAAGATTTAGGAGGAAGTTCCTATGCATTTCTGCTCCTAACAAACTAGTTTGGCATTATTTTATTGACACTGCTTCCGGCTTTGTTGCAATAACTTTCTTCTGATGCTGTGTTCTTTGCTACGACTTGGCTAGACTTGCCCAGAAAACCAAAATTAGAGGAAGAGTTACAGTTCAGAAAATATTCATTGCTATACTAATTACATGTAAAAGTAATTTTTACAAATCACAGATTGCAAAATTCCTTCTGGAAAAAAAAACCCAAACAAAACAAAAACAACACAACAAAACAAAACATAACAACATAGTGGTTGGAATAAAACAGCTGGTTACCTTTCAGTTTTATTGGCACGTACAATGTGATTGCATCAAGCCAGATCCTCAGCTAGCGAAAATTAGCAAAGCTGTATTGCCTCCAGTATCCACTACTGTAACCAGAAATAAATAAATCTTTGCTTCTTTTATTGTATCCACAACGCAAATAAAATTAGGAGTATTTTTTTAAAGATCATTGCTTAGTGAGGGCGAAAAGGACGAAAAAGTACTGGCTGAAAATATTTCCATTTAGGGAAGTAATTCACTTCAGGGCAGGCATCTCACCGAGTCTATTCAGCAGATGGTAGTACGGTGGGTGACTTAAAAATACGGGGATATGGGATGGAAAGCATGCAATGAGTAGGAGATGGCACACCTTGTGGACCATAGAGTCTGTGCAAAGCTTGAGGATGTTACCACAATGTACTGATTATTTTTAAGCTTTTCTTTTCTTGTTGATTATAGCTATACAAGGTCTCTTCTTTGGTCAGCAGTTTCCCCTAAGTAAACCCAATGCTGCTTCTTAAAGCCCCTGCAAGGTTGAAGATACAGACTTCAGCAAGGCAGGACAAAGAGGACAGTTAATGAAAAACGAAAAAACTTGACCTTGTAAATGTACTGTTATGTCTCCAACAACTCCAACTTAACAAGTTTCAAGAGAAAACTCATCTAATCATTGTAAATTTTTCCTACTTAAAAAAAACCAAATAGCTTCTCACAAAAGCATGAGAATTAATTTGGTATGCAATGTAACTAGTTTCAGTAAATTAAGGAAATCATGTGTGGCATTCTTTTGTGAAAAAGAATACATATTAGCCACTCTACTTTCCCTTAGCTCTCCATTTTCAGCTCTGTGTCTAGAAAAACCATATGGGATATATCTAATTATATGTAGACTCCTCTGATAAAGCATCTTTGCTGTGTTTTAAATGTCAGTAGTGGTAAGTAACTCTGATGTTATCAATTATTCTGAAACTACAAGAGACATAATAAATTCCTTAAGGCACACAGGGCTGGGACTATGGGACCTTGAATTCAGCTCCTAACTGGGCAACGCACACCCTGCATGGTGCTTGCCTGCCCAGTTTGGGTTTTCCCCATCTATGAAATAACTTCCCCTTCTCATGGTACTACTGGCTGACTGAAATCTGTAAGGTGCTTTGATGAGTATGTGGATAGATCAGTGAAAGGCAGATTAAAACTCTTCATTTTATTGGTGTCCCAATCTTTAACTGCCATTCCACACTAAGAAAATGTTAGAAATATATAACATGTCATGTTATCTTGCAAGCAAATACTAAAAGAACCACAGTAACCCATTTAAAATATGTGTGAATACATATAGTATGTTTACATTGGTAAACCCAGTCTGTTTGTAGTAGGAAACATTTTTAGCAAATAATTTTATTTATAACTTCTGTGCAAGCATTCCAGACATAGGTGGTCTGTAAATTCCAGAAGACACTTTGTAAAAGGGAATTCTTTTACTGAAAAATAAAAGGAATAATATCTTCTTGAGGTGCTAGATACTGCTCCAGCTGGTACCAAGTGTTAATCTTTGGAGAAGTGAAATCATTTTTGTTTTGACACTAAGATAATGGTCTATGATTTCACAGTGAAAACATTATCTATCCCTGCTCTTTCTACCTCCAATAAAGTTTTACAAGCAATAAAACAGCCTAGAGATCAGCTATCTTACAGTTGGTGCCTTTGAATGTTTCCTTTTGATGCCTACCGCACAGAAACCTCCCCGGTGAATTATTGCACAGAACACTTTAAGACCACTTCTCAGTTTAGGTATTTAGTCTGAGCTACAGAGTCTGGGGGATAGATGGACACTGGGAACGGCACCCTTGTTAAAGGCAAGAATATTCCTAGATAAGAGAAAATCTAGGGTAAATCCAAATTAAATCAACTTTTACTTTCCCAGTTCTGAATGCTTTCTCCTTGGCTTCTTCTGGCTTGTTCCCTTAGGAGGCTGATAACGTGCTTTATCCTCATGCCCAGACACTGGTGCCTTCCCCAGGTGGCAAAGCAAGAGTGGAAGATCAGCTTTGCTCTGTGGTGGTTTGTAATAGGCTTCGTACTGAGCGTATAATGACATTGGTGATGGGGGAACTCCCACTTCCTACCCTAAATAACTCTCTTGGGGATGATCCAGTTTGTTCTTAGCCAAGCATCGCATCCTTTCTGTACTGGTATAGCTTTTCTACTAAAGTAGCAATTAGGAGAAACATTGCCAATTAGCTAATTGCATTTCTCACAGCTGCCTCAGTACAGATTGCCTTATATGTCATAACTTCTCTACACTTTAAAAATGGCTTGTCTCGGAAGTATTTTTTATAACCAATGAGTTCATTTATATTTTAATTCCAGGAAAGTTGTTGACTTTCCTGTTCCAGCCTGCGTAAAACAATGCACCCATCCAGATTTCCTCATGGAGTTTGCTCACCCTGTGCTCATAGAGACCTGAACAAGAGCCTCAGCACCCTCCAGCTCAGGAAATCCCAGTTGCTACTGCACCCTGGAGAATAGCCACAGGGACACATCTCCATAAAACTATGCTGCTTCTAGTCCCCTTGAGCATCAACCTCTGCCCACTGCCAGGAACAGGATATGGTTCTGTATGGCCTGTGAGATCTGGAACTACCCAAAAAGGCAATTCTTGGCTTATTATGCTCTTAAGCTTTTAGTTGGAATGCACCAGCCATGTTAGTCACTTCCTCCTCTTCCTCTCGGAGCCCATTGCAGGAAAGGAGGAACAATGGTCCCTTGTGCATTTCAGCCCTCGCCTGGTCAATGACACAGGGCAGCAGTGGCACGTGGCACTGGAACACTCGTCTGAGAACGGCTGCCTGGAGATTGAACAGGAGCAAGGGTGGAAGATGCAAATCTGAGAGGATATTCAAGATTATACCACTCCAACTTTCTAAGATTAACTTGAATTCATAGGCAACCTTATATCTTCTTGATCCACTATAACAAAAGCTGTGATTGCATTTCTGTAATGTTCACAATCTGGAACGCGGCGTATTTTTAAACTGATATCTCTCTTACTTCTGCTCATGTTTATTTACACTTCTGTGCAGAAAGACTCTTCTCCAGAGACATACTCCCATCGCATGACTCCCTATGGGCATGAACCAGATCTCTGCAGTTATGATTGGCCCAAGCCAGTGACCAAAACAGACAAATTGAGCTAAACTGCCCAAAAAAAAATGCTTCCACTAGAAGAAGCTCTTTGCATAATATGGTTCAGTCTGTGCTAAGGGATTTTTCGGTGACAGTCTACAAGTACATTATTTTTCAAACTGGACCAGTGTTTGCACAGAATCACAGAATTATTGAGGCTGGAAAAGACCTCTGAGATCATCCAGTCCAGCCAATGACCCAACACCACCACGTCAGCTAGGCCATGTCACTAAGTGCCACATCCAGTCTTTCCTTAAACACCTCCAGGGATGGTGACTCCACCACTTCCCTGCGCAGTCCATTCCAATGCCTGACTACCCTTTCAGTGAGGAAGTGCTTCTTAATATCTACCTAAACCTCCCTTGGCACAGCTTCAGGTCATGATTTGAACTTCCACCAAGCTCAGGCCAAGCTATAAGTAAATCCAAACTTGGCAGGACTTTTTAGAGGATGGTTATGTATAGGCTGGTGACATGGAGATGCAGGGAACTAGGGAAATTAGACTTTTCTTCAAGTAGATAGTGGAGAACACCTACTTTGCCTTAACCAATTTGTTGCCTCCAATGTAAAATACAGGCCCTCCCATGGCTTATTTCTTCTTACCAGACTACATAAAATGAGTTACTATGAAGACAGATCAAGAACTTCACATAGATAACCATGGGGAAAAACAAGTTCTGGATATTGTTGCTCATTGTCACAAACCATCACAAGCCCATATCCTGTGAGAACTGGAGGAGTTAAACTTCTTTATTCCATCCAAGAATGGATATGAAAGGTCTTCTTTAACTACATTGTTCACAGATATTTTATTTTATTCTCAGAATTCCCCTGTTTTCTGGAATTGTAGTGACTAACCTTTTTTGCCTCCTTGCACTGTATCTCTTTTAGTTGCTTTTGAGGGGCAAATATATTTTTGTTATTTTGTGTAAGCTCAGCTCCTGCCAAGGTTTCAGTGCAATTGCTTAGTCCTGCACATACTTAAAATGATAGGCTTGTGCTGTCTTTCATCTGAAGCCAAATGAGTTTTAATATAGTTATCTCTTTAAAAGCAGTGTTCCCCCACCTCCTCTGCTGCTTCACCAAAATGAGGCAGTCAGGAAATTCTTCATCCAACTTTCATTCAGGAGCTGGTTTGTAGTAGCTGTTGCTGATTACCAGATCCAAAACCCATTGAGAGCAATATAAAAAAATCACATTGTCTTAAATGGGTCTTGGATCAGGCCCAAATAGCTTTCTGAACCTTTATCTAAGTTTTGGGCTTCCCCAAAATATTTATAAAATAATACCACTCCTTGGCTGGCTGAAGCTTGACCTTTCACATTTGCGGATACTGTGTTCTTGACATAGCTGGATAAAAAGTACTGGAGACCGTACTAAAGTTTCTAAAAGCAGAACAGAGAGCCTTAATTTCAAACCTGATCATTAATAGGCAGGGTTTGGCATGTACCTACCCATTTAGAGAAGGATCACTCGCTGCTGGAGCTCCTGACATCGAGTGGACAGCCTGGGCCAAGCAGTGCTGCTACTTCTCCAGACCCACTCATTTGCCTCTTCTGCAAATATTTACCCTGGGCCAAGATGGTACAAAAGGTCATGTCTTAAACCATCCTTTCTTCAATAAGGCCACAAAGGGGACACTGGAGAAGCAGTGCTGGAGAGAGGGAAGAGAAGGCACAAGTGATGATACTGGATGTGAGAAACTGTCCTATTTACCAAAAGAAAATGCTGAGATGAACTGTTCACATCTCGCACAGGCCACCTTAGAAAAGGATCTTGTTTGCAGAGTTGTGTGAGTGCAGAGTTTCAGTAGCACGTAGCTGCCACATCTCCAGAAGAAAGGGCCTAAGCTGTAAAAAACAAGACTCTTCTGTATTTGGATTTTACAGAATTGGAAGAGATTTAAAATGTCATTGTCAGGAAAAAGAGGACACCAGCATCTGCCTATAGAATGAGAATGAAAGGATGCCAAAGAAAAGGTTTGCAAAATGAGAGGGAAGAGAAATGGCCTTAGAACCATGATGTAAGTCCTACTGCTTGCACTCCCTCACCCCATCAGAGCCCAGACCCTGCTCCTTTCTTATCCAAGTCCAGTTTTCCAGCCTTGCAAAGGCTGGAGTTACTTACATTTTGATTTTCAGTTCAGATGACAAATTCACTTTCTTCCCAGGGTATATTACTAAATCACTTTCTGCCACATTCAGAGTGAGTTGGCCTTTTCAGACACCCTGTGCTCCAAGGAGAGAGCCATTTGTACAAAAGTCTGTGCAGTGTATCTAGGCATTTAGTAGGGAGATTAATATTAAAATACGCAGCTATCCAATGAACTTATTAGGATAATGCAATGACTTGAGTCTAGATGTTAGAGTTCACTTAAAGTTCACTGACTGTTATGGGTCTGATGGTATATAGAATAGCTTAATCTTACCGTGGGAAAACTAAAATCATGTAGGGGAAAATTAGGCAAGACATGGAGGATAAACTTCCATTCCTATGAGAGATACCACGGGACATGACAAAAAAAAAGGCAGAAAAGGAACCATTTACTTTCAGTGCAGTGGGAAAGGATACCAACACATCCAGTAGCCATTTGCAGTCTCAATCTATTTTGCAGGCATATTGCAAAAGTGAGGAGAGGAAAAAGAGCTGCTTTATGTTTCTTTTTTTCAGGCACACAATGCAGAGGGGAAACCAGAGATTCAAAAGACAGCTCTGTTTTGCAGGCTAAAGATTTCTGCTTAGTTTACTGACAGGACTTTTCTATGCATAAGAGCAGACCTCCCACACCTTAAATTACTGCACTGAATGGATTTACATTCTGCTTTATCCTCTGCATTCCAGCTCCTGCCCTTAGCCTTGTGATTGTATGCATGCGACTCCGGCAGCTGCAGGGCCCAGAGAGCTCAGGTCCTCCACCCTCCCTCCCCCAATAAAACCCAGAACGAAACCAGGAGGAAAGAAAGGATCCTCATTTAGATATATCCTTTCCAAGTGCCACTGCTTCCACAAGTGAAATTAAACCTGCAGAAGAAAACGTTTGAGAGAAAGTTGGAGTTAATGAAAGCTGCACAAGATTCTTTGACTTCACTCATCTGGAGAAGAAAAGTGTAGCTCTAGGCAAGCAGAAGCTTGTTGAGCTTTAAGAAATGTTACCTGCTTAAAGGCAGGTAAAATCTGGCATAAGCTGTTAATCCATCATTCAGGTTTTTACACGCCAAACTCCTGTAAATGTTTTTCTACTACATCCTGTCTCCTCCTTCCCCAGCTGAAAAATAATAATAATTTTGGAAGCGCATGAATTAGGCCTGTCATTCTTTTTTTTTCTTTTCTCTTTTTTTTTTCTTATCCTTAAACTACATCATACAAACTCTCTCTCTCGGAGGACTTGATCCTGTGCTTCTAGTCAGGGGATAAAATTCACAACTTCAATTTGAAGTGAAACTCTGAGTTTTCTTCGAAGAGAGAAAAACTAAGCCTTCCTCTTGCCCATCATGTGTTCCTGGCCATCATCAAGATTCTGCTTTGGTCAGCTACCAGTGACCCAGATGGGGCTTTGCAGCAAGAGGTCCTGAACACGTTCTCCCCAGGCAGAGGCAGGAGGGAAAGGGGAAGGGAGAGAGAGGTTGATATCGATATGAAAAATGGGGCAAGACCGGATTTGAGTAACCTCAGCTTCAGCAAGGAGAAGTGTTGACAAAACAGTCAGCTCGCTGCCAAAGCATTATTCTGGATGAGCAATCCCTGACAGCGGGTTTCAGCACGGCCGGCAGCATGATGGATCTCTTGCTGTGCCGATGCTTATTTGGGCAGCACTGATGTTGGGTCCTTTGGACCTTCTCATTTCCTGCATGTGTGCGTACAAACATGTCCAGTCTCCTCTGACTGGGAGGGAAGATTACTTTTTTTTTTTTTAATTATGAATAAGAGAGATTTTGTGAAGAGTTTAGCACCCTGTGTTTGCACAAAGACTAGCGAGGATGGAATCCACTGCTCATTGCTGTGAAGCTATGCATTATTTCAGGGCCAATCTCACTTTCTAATGCCTGGCTGGATCACTATCTGATGGTTTCCACATTGACACTAGCAGTGACTCTAGAGACCTCCCATTTGATCTGTAGCACTATCTGTGCAACAGGCTCCATTCCACTTTGCAGAAGTTGAGTCTTACAGCAGAAGTGCCACACCAAGCCCAGTGACAGCTCCCTCCTCACACCCCACCACATGCTGGTTACCATCCTTTCGCAGGCCTGGGGTATTGCAGACTCCTTGGTTCACAGCTCACCTCTCCAGATGCAGGGAACAGCTGAAGCACATAACACCTGCACTTCATAACACAATTCTGCTGCAAGCCAGACACTAAAAGAAATATGCAGATCTAACAAAACATCCAAACTCCTCAGTGCACCTGCAAGCCCTGTTTCTTTATCACTCCTTAGCATTCCTTGGTCAGAGTCCTCAAGGGTGCTTGCAGTCTCTCCACCTGCACAGGACCTTTCCATCAGTTCAGCCCTCCCTCAGCCTCGTTTCTCTTTGCTTACAATCTTCTCTGTAAAATAGCTGGTAAGGTTCTGTTCCTTTCTGCCCTCATCCTAAGCAGCCTTACTAATCTTGCCTAATTTCCAGAGATATGATCTGATATTTAGTGTCACGTTTGCCAGGCAGGCTGGTTTCACTGGGGGACTCCCCAACCAGTTGCACTTCCAAGTGCTCACAGCATCACCCATGTGTAAAGCCTTCTGCTACCACAAAGAGATAAAAACTGTAGAGAAAGGTGAAGACTCCCACACAGAAAACACAGTTGATAGAGTTGTATAAAATATGCAACCTCTATTTAGATTCTTTGGCTTGTCAAACTATGCTTCTTTTCCATGAATTTTATTTTCCCCAGAAGTAACAAAGTTATGTATAACACCTTTTACAAGGCATTTGACATTTACCATATCTATGGAAATAAGAGTTGGCTCCCCGATTTCCTGTTTACAGTATCACCTCTCTGTGGAATGCTTAATCTCACAGAGGCATTGATCTGCTGCAGAATATTTTTATTTTTTTTTTAAATTTGTTCACACAGAAGAGAGGCATTGACACATTCTAACTTTGGGCCTAACTCAAGGCCAAGCTCCCTATACTGTCAATGCAGCCTCCAGAGAGTAATTAAGGATACCTAAACTATAAGTCCTAAATTAAGCTGTGTGAATACTTCCCAAAGTGTCAAGAACTCCACACTCGATGTAAGGAGAGATCTCGGTATGAATGGAACAAGAGGAGTCATTGACCTTAAGAAGACCAGAATTTTCATTCACAAATTTAATGACCTTTTGTTAAAATGAATTCTGTTTTTTTTAAGCCACTTATGAACTTCCTTCAGAGTTTTATGAAGCTGCATGGAATAATTAAGCAAACAAATCTAGTCGCATGCTAAGTTAATTACATGCCTTGTGGTTTCATATATATTTTCCGCCCTTTCATAGTCACCTTTTAATATCTCCCCATATTTCTTTCTGACTTTTCTGTATTACTCTCTTTAGTCTTCAGGAAACCCATTATTACTCATGGGACCAAGTAATCAAATAAGTCTCACTGAGTGCAATTAATCTCTTCAGCTAGGAGGCTGGCTGTGAGATGGCTTTCACCTTTATGTTTTTCAGTTGCTATGGATCAGCACACTCCTACACTCCTGTGTCCATGTCCCTCTGGACCCTGGGATATGTAGGACCTCACACCAGGGAGGGTTTTCAGAACTCCTGGACAACTGTGAATTGACCCCTTACATTTGACGGTGCTGAGGAAGGAGGGAAAGGAGGGCTTATTTCAGTATTTCAATGATACTCTTAATGAGGTGAATGATTTCTCCTCAGGAAGGACAGATTAATGATAGTTCTATTAAATGTGTGGATTTAAAATGTTAATATTGCAGCAGAATTATAGCTAAGTATATTTTTATGCAGTTTGGCAGAGCCCTCACCCTGGGGACAGAGCTTTTGGTCTGAGCTCAGAAGACCAATTCCGGGGCCAAAAACGATCATGTGTCCTATAGAAATATTAGAAATAAAAGATTTATATCTTCCAGACTGTTTGGAGATACACCTTGACTTTAGTGTTGTTTTGACAGTGTTTCATAGTATTCTTATCAGCAAGTTTGAGAAACTGATTGAAAATAAACTTATGGAAAATGGGAACACAAAAAGTGAAAAACTGTTCTCAGGAAGACCTATCTACGGATTACTCATAGAAAAGAAGTGTAAGGGTTAGGAGATGGCATCAAGCTACAAAGTCTGCAATATGCTGGAAACTCATAAAGATCTTACAGATTGGGGAAATGGCCAAGAAAAGGGTAAAAGTCAATAAGAACAAACAGAATTTTCTGCAATTAGATAAGAATAATTGATTACACAAACACAGGATGTGACTGACCATTGACATAGCAGTTCTGCATGGAAGGACCTGAGATTTATAGCGGATGACAAGCTACGCATGGATCAGGAATGTCCACATTGTTACAACAAATGCACAAAAGTACTCGTGAGATGTAATACTCTGGAATCTTGTTTCTAACACACACCCATACAAAGTCATTTCCATCCACATCATGCTGTGAAGGCCTCAGCTGGGAGATTTCATCCTATTTTAGCACTGCAGATTAAGAAAGATGTGGGCCATTGGCAAGAGTCCAGAGGACAGCGGGGATGACCAAAGGTCTTGAAAACAAGGACCACTGTAGTTCAAGGATTATTCAGCCTAGAGAAGACAGAAAATCTTCAAGAATATGAAAGCTACAGGGAGGTGAGATACAAATTCTTGTCCTTTTTCATTATGGATGGGACAAGAAGAAATGTTAATGAGTTGCAGCAAGGGACATCCTGCTTAGACATTAAGAAATCTTCCCAGTGGTAAGGCTAACTGGCACTGGAAGAGATTGCCTAGGGAAGCTGTGAAGTTCCCATTAATTGGAGGGTTTTATAACTGCTAGAAGAGCACAGAGGAGGAGTAATCCTCCCCTGGGGCAGAGGCATGAACTAGATGACCTCTTGAGGTCCCTTCCAGCCTGTTTTCTGTGCCTCTATGTAAGTAAGACAAGAACCAAATGAGCATGGGAAAATATCCTGTAGCAAAGTACTATGCATCCAGTTCACATGGTTTTGAAGGGCAAGTCAGAAATTAATTGATCTTTAAGGGATTTTAAGCAGAAATTATGCTATTGCTCTCCTAAAGGCGTTAGATAGATTTTTCATAGCAGTGTAGCACTTGCATATCATTTCACTATACTGCTGAAGTGAGGGGGAGGACAATGGGAATACAGAGCCACTCTGTGGTGTGGGTATAGTCTAGGAATTGCAGTATGACAGAAAGAATCAAGTTCTTGCCTGTTTAATCCCAGACAGCAAAACTGGCTGATGCATTTACAGAGGGGACATCTAGGTACAAGGTGATTCTGGATTGTCTTGCATGAGCCCTAAGCACAGAAGATTTTGGCAGAGGGGAGAAATCATCTGCATTAGAGTCTGTTTCTGTTTTGTGATGAGGTGCAATGAGGACTCAGCTGAGGCTACAAGACAGAGGGAACCACTGTCTCAGGCCATCTTCCAGCCCTGTTAAAGGAGCTACAGAAAGTCTGATCTACTGCTGGGGCAGAGAATAAATTGAAATCTTGGAAGAATATTTCCTATCACCTGTTGGTATATGTGCCACCCGTAATTGAGGCAGTATTGAGTATTTGAGTGCTTGGATAATGATTCAAAGGAACTTAACCTAAGAGACATTTTATAGGCAGAACCAGCAGGAAAAGTGGTCAGACAAACGGCAGATTTGGGGGTTTACAAGCTGCTGTATTTGACCACGAGCAGTTAAGTTCTGAAGATTTAACCCTTTCTGCATTTCTGTTGTAAGTTATTTAGCTGCATAAAAATTGACTAAAATGTGAGTATTTTTGACTGTACAATCCGATGTTGGTCTTACTGTATGGGAAGGATGGGCTTGCAAACCTTTCTGAGTCTAGCTCCTTGTCATGAAGATAGATATTAAAGTCACAAGTCATAGGAAAAAAGTTAAGCTGGGCTGTATACAGATTGCAACACATTAACTAATTATTTGTAATGTTCCCACCATTCCTAGTAGACTAAATACCTCTGGAAAGCTCTTATGCATGCAGACTCATGCAGCTTACAGAGGCATTTATTTAATGAGGCATACATTCTGATGGCCATATAGAAAAGACACAGTACAATTATTGGGATATTCTGAAACTGAAAAAAAGGGGGAATAAGAGGGAAAAAAACCCACTCTTCAGAATTTCCTACTACAAAGATGATACTCGTTATGTAATTGAAGAGCTTGCTGCATTACAGGCATTTAATTTTTATTTTGGTTTCTTTCTGCAGCAAATATTTATAGCCTTCTCTTTCACTTGTGAGAACAACTAGTGGTATTTTAAAAGGATTTAAATAAGCAGTGTGCCCCTGTTAATATCCACTTTGCTATCAGTTTGACTCAGTTTTCTGGGTGTTATTTTTTCTGTGATGGGAAATGAAAACTTCTTCCAGACTGATACGGGATCTGTCAGATGGGGGTAAACAGAGCATCACGTTGACAAGCCAAATGCACTTGTCTGTATTTTAATACATTTTTTGTTCAAGTCGTATTGATATACAAGGGAGAAGGGAATTGTTTTAGGTGGATTTTACATTTCTTAACTGTTGACCCACAGCCATGCTTTAATGCTGTTTATCTCTTCTGCTACTGAAAGCTACATGAAGAAAATAAGACCACCTTTTTTTTTTTTTTTTTTTCTTTTTCCATTCCCTGAATATGCACTGGGCATCACCAGAAAATTAGAGAAGTGAGGTGAGAAAACCTCTGAAATATGGACTTCTTTTTTTTTTTTTCTTTTTTTCTGTGCACCTGGTGAGTACCTGCCAACTCACTTTGGGGATTTTTACATCTTCTGGAAATCATGCTTCTGGAGAGCATTCAGGCTGCTCCAGATTACTCAGTGTTTTCAAGTGCCTAGGTCTAGGTGGCCATGGCCAAGGTCATGGGCAAAGTTGGAGGTGAAAAAGAGACTGCTGTGCCCATTGCTCTCATCAATCACTGCCCAATGGAAACCACTACTGAGATAATGCAACTACTGTCTGAAGCTCACTCACTCATTTGTACCCTTAGAGGACTGGATGTGCTAACCCAGACCTTTCCACAACCCATTTACATCCATCCAAGTGTCCATTTCAGAGACAGGCAAGATAAATGGTAGTGATAGATCACGTTTCATTTCGGTATCAGGTATTGTACAAGAGACAAATTAAATAGCATCAAGCTATTAAAGTTGTTATAGGAAGGTTGTTCTGTTTTGGAAATACGGTAAAACATTTGCAGCGTTTTAGGGAGGGTTCATTCCTCTGAGTTTTACCACATAGAACTGGATAAATAATTTAAACAAACATTTTGAAGAGTTTTGCAAAATGCACTTAATGAATTATTCAATGAGCTCTATTCGATCATCCTCAGACACAATACTGCTGTCAACAGCAATGCAGAACTTTCTAAGTAGATCTTAAATATTCATTTTTCCGCGTTTGAGAAATAATGTGTACTCTGTCCTATCACCCGTGTTAGCATGTCTTAGAGAGAAATAGTTTCACAAGTTGTCATCTCTCCTTGTATTTGTGTTAAACTTTAAATTTAAGATTAGGTTATCTCTTACATATATTTTTTTTTAAAGATAAGTGTAGGAAAATGTTTGCTGTGCCAGTTAAAACCATGTCTACAATGTAAAAGTGAGTGCATCTCTGGATTCAAAAAGTTACATAAGAAACACGAGAGAAACAATGGAGAAGGAATGGCATTCCTGGAATGCAGTCCAGATGTATATGGGCTGGGTAAGGCTAGATAAAGTTTTAGAATAAACTCTGCAGTAATAATCACTTAAGACAAAAGATCTCTAAAGCTCTAATTGCTGATGTAATCCTCAGGTCTTAAGGCAAGATGTCTGAAATTTAGACCAGAAATGAGTGCTATGTGATTTTGCTGACAGGTAGTGAAAAAAATCGTGGTTATTGAAAGAAGAAGCACAAAAATTAATATTCCCCAGATTTTGCATTAGGGGTGAGAAACTGCTAGAAAGAAAGCAAAGTTCCTACTGAACTCCTTGGGGATCAGAATTGCTTCAGATCTACATTTAATAGCTGTCTGATGGAGACAATTTAATGCAGGATCCAGCAGCAAGAAGAGAAATGAGATTAAAGGCACAAAGTGGCGCAAAACTATGGTGCTAGATTTTACCATTCACTACAGTGCTTTTTTTCCTTACTTGTATGATAAAACTCACAACCAACATCGTTTCCCCTCACAACCCAGTGCTAGTAGTGGGAATGCAGAAAAAGAGGGAAAATATCCAACGTGCCAGCTCAGAATCTCCAGTTCTTGGACTGGTTTCATACTGGATCTGGATTTTGCTGACTCCACAGCAGCGTGACAGCTCCAATGCCGTGCATCAACTTGAAAAGCCACCACACCACCATTGACTGAGGCAGTGGGATGTACTAGTGCTGGGCCTTCACCTTCAAAAGCTAGAATGTGCACTTGCCCAGCCAACAGTCCTGGAGGCATTGCCATTTGTAAGCCTGAAGGATCTCTAGTTCTGTTGCAATAAAATAATGCTATTCTACAGCATTGTGAATTCAGGTAAAATTTTGCCTAATATACAACCTTCTAATGCCCCCGGAAACAACTGACATTCAATTGACATCATATCACTGGCCCTGACTGCGATATCCCATTTTCAATATTTCCTCCTCCCATAAGATCCCAGGAATATCATATGGAGAGATCTGCTGGATATTTGGCTCCTACCTGCTGCTCAAAAGCCAGGAAGGAACTAGAGCAGACAACAGAAATCTGACTCAGAACTGTGTAAAGAGAACACTTCCTTACAGGAACACTAACATTCACTGTAGCCTTAAAGAGATCTTCTAGTAATTTGAGATCTTTGGAGAAAAAAAAGTGTATTATATATTTCTATTAAAAAAATAATATATACACCAAACAATGAGGATGTTAGCTATTCCATGAAGGACAAACTCACTCGTGAGGGCCCATGTGCATGCCCATATGCACTTCTTTAACTTGTATTTTCCTAGCTTGAAACTTTCTGACACCTGTTAGCTTTTCTTCCTTGAGAAGTATTGCTTCTTCTAAATACAGCCAAGTTAAAAAAGAAGAAAAACATTTCAGCTTTTACCAAAAACTCTCAAGCCCGTATGTGATGTGTTTTTCTTTTAAGACAAGGTGAAACTTTAAAGCTTCTGAAAGGAAGTTAGTTTAACCTCAGCATCAGAAAGCTTTGTTTGCAAGTTAATGTACTGGTATTATTTGAATTGCAAGACCGATACAACTCCTACAGTCTAATGACTTAAAAGAGAATGAGGATGCCAGACTCCTGAGAACCTCTGCTCTCCAGCTCAGCTGTTTTGTTTCAAAATCATCCAAGACTGCTGTAGAGCCAGGAAAGGACCTCAGATCTCCCACATCACCTTTGTCTCACTACCAGATGGAAGATTATGCCTGGTGTTTTAACACTTACTGGATGAGTCTGTAACAGGCAGAGAAATGGAAGATTTCCCAACCCAACACTATGTTTTTTCCTATCTGGGTACAGATCTGCCTATATTTTATTCTTGCATCTTACCAGAATTTGAATTAATAGTATTCAGGCCATGTAAAGTCTGTCAACTACACAGATTGGTTTTTGTGGGGTTTTTGGGTTTTTTTAATTGGTATTTTCAGGCAGCAAATGGACAATCACAGTGTTCATTTCCAATGCATGTTAACCCTAGATTTAAATCCATGTATCTAGGAGAAAGCTAGAATGTTTTTCCAGAGCCCACACAGAATCACAGAATAACAGAATGACAGAATGTTGGGGGTTGGAAGGGACCTCGAAAGATCATCTAGTCCAGCTCCCCTTAAAAAATAGTCCACACATTAAAAATCTTGCTATAAAACTCATAGGGTGATTATTTACTAATTTTCAACCCAACCCTTTAACAGTGAATGGTGCTGAAGTAGCTCTGATTTTTCAGTGTTTCAAAAGTTGCTAGCAAATGCAGTGAAGCTTTCTTTTTCCCTAGAAGTAATGACCTTTCTTGCTATTTTACCATGTTTCTCTTTATTGTACATGATTCTCAATCTTTCATCCATACAAAAATGTGTCAGGCAAGCCCTTGCTGTTGGGAGACGTTGACTATGTTGTGGAGGTATTGTACTAGTTGAGTTTCTGTTCATGAACGAACATATGCAGAAGCTACACATTATACTAAGTGTCCCCTTAATATTTCCATTGGAATGCTCTGCAGCAGCTCGTTACCCTGTTCAAAGACAAAATACATAACTTGTACAACTTAACAATTTATTCCTAACGAACGGGTATGCTTGACATCCCCCTCCACTTAACCCTGAATCACAGGAACCACAGTCTAAGGTAAGAGGGCAATTCAGTTCTGGTCCTCAACAAGTCTTAATAGTTCCTTTTTTGCAGCAATTGCTGCCAAATGTGGTCAAATGCATACCTGGGCGGTGGTTTAGAAGTGCAGTTGGCTGCCTGCAAAGCACTAAATTGGGATCACTGAACTTCTTTAATTTTTCAAATGCTGCCGGAAGAACTCAAGGGACAAGAAAAAAAAAATAAGAGGGAGGGAGGGGGAGAAAATTAAAAGCTGTCTGTGGAATAAACTTCAGGACCATCCGAGAGAGTCCTATCAAATACAGTTGATAGTTGGTAGTGAGATGTTGATGGACTCACACCGATGTACCTTGACAGAGGAAGAACCCAAGGATTTGGCCCTGTTATATTATATTTCTAGGACAGTTTTTTAAAGCAAGCTAACTAATTAAACTTGAAATGTCAGGAAATGTAACATCTGGTACAGGACCAGGGAGTATTTTAAAGAAATGGAAAGTCACAAATGTTTTTGTATCTCTATCTTCCTTAAGCATAAACTACTGAAAAGCTCACACAGCACAAGTTACAGCTTGGTAATTTATAAGTCTGCTGCTTTTGCTGTCTTTATACACTATCAGTCCAACTCCAGCTGATTCTGGACTGAGATTAGATACAGCCCTGCTTTCCATCTGTGCTGATAAAATGAGAGAAAATGAAATGATTTCTGCAATCTTGTAAATCCATTTCACTTGCTGTTTATCAAGAGTTGGCGAGGGCAATGACAGAGGCAAAAACCCCAAGGTTACTTCAGCACACACTGTGCCTCCTTCTCCTGAAGGACTTCTCTTGCTCTCTTCTGAATTAGTTCATGTGGAAAAAGAAAGAGAGGGGAAAAAAAAAAAAAAAAAAAAAGTAGTACGGACATGTCCAATGTTCCAAAAGAAAATAACAAGACCATGTCAAATTTCTTTATGTTCCCTTCTGAAAAAACTTGCACGTTCAAACAGGCTCTGCAAAATTATTTGCCTTGCTCATTCCAAACAGTGGGGAAGAAGCTCTTGTGTGCAAGGGGAAACATCACTCAGAGTGGAATCACAGACTTCTCTTTTGAATCAGGAGGAATTCTAGGAGGTTTATGACCTGCAGGATTTTGTAGGGCATCACAGCTAATGCTCACATGCAGACTATGTCTCCTAACAAGATCTACTATATGAGACCTAGATCCACTAGAAAGTTATATGAAAGTTATTGTAACCTTTCTGCAAAGCAGACTGCTTTTCAGGTATCCTAACCTCCATGGAAATTGGACAATCCAGGATACTGAGATGCAATTATCTAAACCTCTACTGATACAGACTTCCAACAGACTCCCATCTATTTAAAAGTCTGTTGCATGTTCCATGAGATTTGTTTTCAGTTCCTGGTGACAACAAACTTTCTTGTGAAGTCTATCTAGGTCAAGTTTTCAATCTGTTTTTAGGAACAAAATTTACTTGAGAACGTTGTGATGTGATGAATGTGAGCTTAAGGATCTGTCAATAAAAGCCAGTTCATGCTTCTGTATCAATATGGATTCAGTTTTACTCGCAAGTCATGCTAAAAGCTGAATGATGCTGACTCTTCAAGCTATATGTACAGACAAAAACTAAGTCTGCAGAAACCCAGCACTAAAGTGCTTGAATCTTCAAAGTTTGCAAAGTCAGACCGGCAAAGCCAGAGCTGGAGTTTTGTAATCTCTCAAGCCAATCAATACAAAAGATAAGCACAGAAGACATGCACAGATAAATGTGGAAGAGAAATGAAGGTACCCAGGCCATCAGCTTTGAAAACCAAACTATATAATAACGATGGATTTCGATTGCTTCCTTGGTCACACGCCTTTGTTAAAGCAGATTTATTCAGGGTCTGGAATGTAATCAATAAATAGGTCAGAAAGTGTGAACTTCTA
This sequence comes from Baryphthengus martii, assembly GCA_013396935.1. NCBI lineage: Eukaryota > Metazoa > Chordata > Aves > Coraciiformes > Momotidae > Baryphthengus > Baryphthengus martii. Next base: position 35,243 of record VWZK01006312.1, on the reverse strand, counting down.
CTGTAACAGCCTGCAGGGTTTGCTAGTCAGCCAGCACCAATACTGAGTAAGCAAAATGCTGCAGACAACATGTTTTGCTGCCTTGATCACCGTAATGGTTGCGGCACCAGCAGCTTTCCCTGCTTGTCAGAGCTCTGCGGTGTTTGCTTGCTCCCAGCCACGGCGCTGACGCCCGAGAGGAAGAACACACATTTCCTAACTTGGTCTCCGAAGTAAACTCATACCTGTGGCTTGGCCAGCAGAAGAGGCCTGTGAGGGAGATAGCCAATATCTAGAGAAATCATCTCTGCATGATGTTCTGTTCATGTTGACATAAACGGTTTGAATGGAGTAAGGACAATAATGCAGATAATAGGACAAGTCCCTCTTTGTGCAGTTAAAGACTATCCCGGAGAAATGCTAAGTGATCCATGTGCAGGCAGATAAATAGCAGCTGCAAACTTTGCAGACACCATCACAGACAGAGGTTAGCAACCTACGGGTGTCTCAGTTCTGCAAGAAGAAGAAGAAGAAGAAAAAAAAACCAACCCAACCTGTAAACTGGAGGAATCAAAGTAAAAAAGGAGAAAATAAACACCAAAGATGGAAAGATGGTTATAAAAGTATATTGCACAAATTCACAGCAGTGAAGCTTTCTCATCTGTTAAAGAACACAAAGTAAATGTTCACTTCAGAAAACCACATGGGAAATGCCAACAAAGGCTGGTATAACACTGTGTCCTTCCTTAATTTGCAGTAGCATAAAGATCTTTTTATCAAATATTCTGATCTTGCTTAGCATTTAATAGGACAGTGTGCTGGGATATCCACGCTGCTATTTACTATTTAATTAATTTGACAGAAGTCCAAAAATACTGAAGGCAAAACAGTGTATCAATATTTACTGTACTGATTCACTGGAATTAAAATACTGTAAAAACATAACTGTGCACAGACACCGTTTGTCTTGGCCAAAAAAATATTTTGGAGGTTCATGTTCAAAACACAGGTTTGGAGTAAAATTATCACTGAAAGGTATTGATCAAACTGTGATACCACAAAATATTTTGAACAACTTCAATAACTATGGGATCTTAACAATCAAGACAAGGTTAGAAAAACAAAGGCTGACATTGATAACTAAATAAACATTGCCATTAACATGCTGGAATCTGGAATTTCTGTCAGCCAAAGCTGGACGTTTTACTAGAAGTATGAAGGGAAAGGTGGAAGTGCAGCACTTGTTTTAATATAGCAGAATCTTACAAAATTGTTTCTGTGCAATCCCTTCTCTAAATGACTAGAAAATATTAGACCTGGTGAGTGAAAGACCACATCGGGGGGCTTGCAAAAAGCAAGTGCATCCCGATGATATGAGATTTGATCCGGACGATGCAGAGAATGTGAAGAAACAGTGTTGAGAATCTGCATGCTAAATGCTTTTGCTTAACAAACCACTGAAAAACTCCTCCTTTAATCCAGGTTTTTGTCAAGAGCACTTCAGTCTGGGTTCCATTCTCAAGCAAATATTACATATTAACTGCATAACAGGAGCTCTGTATTGGCAGCCTCTCCCTAAACCGAAGTGTCTGAGTATAAAAAAAAAAAAAAGATATCATAATAATAGAGTATAGCTCCATTAAAGACACAAGGAAGGAGTCATGCGCTTTAAGGAAACAGTGGGATCCAAGAAAAAAAAATTGGGTCAGGAGTGACCCTTACAGAAAAGATTCTTGAAGGCTTGATAACTCCGTCTTCGCACCATAGCATTGCGCTCACTTTTCCTTTTCCATGCGCTGACCAGTCTAAAATGACATGTACAGTCACAGTCTTGAGGAGAGGAGCCTCCAGCATGAGTAGGAAGGTGTCATTAACCAGGATGGCCAAATCTCAGGGGAGCTTGTGAGAAAAATCGATTAAGGATTGAGGGAGGTCACTGGTGCATGCTAGAAGTAAAATCCACAAGCTTGAGAAGCAAATGTGTGAAGAAAGGAGTTCACCTGCACACAGAGTATATAATTATTAATCCACCTTTGTTTGGCAGGTAGGTATCAGGACTGCATCTCAGATGTGTATTTTCTTTAAAAAAAAAATAATAAAAAAAGATAAGAAAGAGATACGGTATCTCTGAAAAAGAGATACCGAGGTTTCTGATTGTCCACAGCAGGGGTGAGCCATTACACTTCAGCCCATACATCTGCAATGGCCTGATGTTGACTGTCAGCCTTTGTGGTGAGCACACATCAATGTTTTGCTTGGTTCATGTCCGTAAATTTGGGCAGTTAGGCAGGATCTAAATCAGGTCAAGGGAACTACAGTTCCTCACTGCCCTGGCTGGAAACCAGGATCTCCAGACAGGCAGCTGTGGAGAGCAGAGGAGAGCGCTTGTTTAGCACATTCCTGAAGGGCATTGACTATCTACAGCCATTTTCAAGTGGTTCTCCTCAAGTCGACCCAGGAATGTGCTGATGGGCCATACAGGTAGGGCCAACCTCGCTGAGAGGTTGCAGGACCTTCAGTACACTGCAGGGAATGTATCGTGACCCCACAATCCCTCGGAAAACTTCAGGGAGAAACGGTCTGCAATGGGAAGCATTGCAGACCAGTGCTCCTCTGCAAAGAATTTGTTATTAGCTCCTAAATTAAGCATCCTTAATTGCATAGTCCCCTCCTACTCTGTGTCAGGAATAAATCTTGTGCAAATATATGAAACAAAAAGAGGTGACAGAGGAAGAGAGGGGTGCTGGAGTGCCATGGAGAAGCCAGCATTCACACCAGCTGGGGAGTTTGTGCTTTCAGTCTTCCAGCGCCTCTGGCCTGAGCTGAAGCAAGCAGCATTTCACTCTTTTGCCGGATCACTGAGTCTGAGGGAGGAAATAGGTTAGTTGAGAAACTGCTTTTTCACAAAAGAGCCAACATCCTCCAGGATGGAGCACTTAGAAAAACTTTGCATGAATTAGCAAGCAAATGTGAAGCTGGAACAAGTAAAGAGGGACAAAATTTGTCAGTTTGTCATTCATGCAATAATCCTGTCAAATGTGAAATTTACTGAATTGGTGAAGTTTGGCTTTGTTTTTGGAAGGGAGGAAGGAAGAGGGATATTTACTTTGTGCTGCATTTGTATTTTTCTAAACTGGAGAAGCAACCCTATAAATTATGATTATTTTTCATCTTTAGAATGTGACATGGCAATTTCAGGATCCTCTGTGAGTGCCACACTGATGTACAACATCTGAACATCCCAATTTACTATTAGCTTCACTAATGGGGAGAACACATAAATTGAATGCTCATTACATATTCAAAACAAACACCGATGCCAGTTTCAATTTTTCATGAATTTAAAACCTGGCTAGACTACAAATCAAATCATAACCTTGTCTTTTATGAAACAGTCCACATTTTTTGCCATCAATCTCCAACCTGGGTCTCTTATAAAAAAATTCATTCCAAAAAGTCCATTAAAGTCTCAAGATCTAATGTTATGAAAGGATAAAGAATGGCTCAAATTACCAAAAAAAGCTCTAAGAAGACTAGTCTGTCTTCTGATTCCTTGAGAAGGGAAAATTAAATTCACCCCAACTACATATACATATGTTACTTCAGGAAACACTGAAAAACTCATGACAGGTTGGTCTAGGTGCCAGTCATCTTAGAACCATACAACAAAAATGCAAATAGTTAAGAGCATAAGTTATTGCATTTATGCTGACGAAACGGGGGCCCAAATCAAGAACTGGAACTCTACGAAGCATAAGAAATGCCATCTTGATTGTCACCCAACAAAGCATCTTTGTTTGAGGGTTAGTGATCTCACTGTCAGGGCTCAGAAATGATTCCAACTTTTCAGATTTAAAACTGACATAGAAAAGCACATAACTTCTGATCCGTGAAGTCAGACGGAAGAGCTGTTATCTGAAATTGTGCACAGCCTCTGAGTAATCTGCCAGACTTAACACATCCTGCCTCAGGAGTCCAGGTGGGAAACTTTACTATAAGGAACAAAATGAAATGCAAAAATACCTGCTAATAGTTCAACTAGTGCGTCATCAACACTCCACAAATAAAGCTGTTAAACTACATGTATCTCCACCAGTGCTATGCCAGCTGGACAAAGACCGTAAGGATAGGTTTAGGGAAATAAGTCTTCCATCATCTGTCCTAATAAGGACTAGATGAAAAAAATGGAATGAATTAAATGAAACAAGGAGCTAGAGTGGGTCATTGGCTGCAGAATTATGGAAGAAATCCCGAGGCTCTGATCGGCGCAATATACTTATACAAAGACCATCTTAGGAGAAGCATCCAGCATCCAGGCACTGATCTGGTATAGATATGCAAGCAATTTGGGGAGAAAAACACATCTCATCTCCTTCTGAAGACCTTGTTCCAAGATCAGATGGATCCAAGCTCTCTCCTCTTTAGACACTCTAAAGCTTTTCTGGCAGATTCTCCCTCCCGTCGGCTGTGCCAGGTTCAACCACTTATCACAAGCTGGAGGGGGATGTTTCCCCACATTTATATCTGGCACGAGAATTTTGAGCTTGAAATGATGGAGCTGTTACAGAGGTAGTGCTTATGAGAGCAAGATCCTCCCAGATGGCCTCATAAAAGAGGGAGAGGATGAGCTTGTCTCACTGACTTGGAATTGCCAAGTCGGCAGAGCTAAAGATCAAGTTTTGAAAAGAAAAGGTCACGTTGCATCATGTAAGTGCTGCCCTCCCCAGAACAATAGACAGCCTTAATCCAACATCACTCAAATCAACAAGAGTGTTTCCAATGACTTGTACAGCAGCAAGATCGAACTTTGAGGACACCACCTAAAGCCAGGGAAGATAATAAGAATCTTTCTAATCACTGGGATGGGCTTTACGTCAGCCCATAAATGACTAAGACATAGAACTACACCTGGAGACATTACATCTTAAAAGCATGGTGTTGCCGGAAGATGATTTTACATTAGTTTAATTTTCTGATTTCCTAGGTGTGTGAGCAGTGATTTCTTCTACAAGGGTTTTGGAAGCAATCAAGAGTCCGGTGAAGTTTTGTCATGCACGAGTGCCTCTTTGAAAAGTTTTAGAGACATCAAAGCCAGCTGAAAAACTGCCATCAGTCAGCAGTAGAATCTGATACTAAACCACACAGAGTTTCCTGGTAGGACTAATATTAATGGCCTGTCATGCACCAGACAGACAGAAGCCAAGCTCCCGTCAGAATGAGTGCTGACCATGGGAAACTGGCACATATCTTCTTCAGGGGCCATTTTAAAAGGATGGATAATGCACAACGTGGGAGTCGCTTTCCAGCCAGCTGCCACTCAGACAAACCAGGTACCTCGTGCTGCTGCGTCAGCTCTTGTGAGAAGCTGATTCTGAGCAGTCCCTTGTGCTACACAATTGCATATTTCTTTGCTATTTAGTGACAAGGCTGTGAGAGTTTTTGCCAAAATAACAAAAGAATCGAAATACAAACAATGCCTCCTCCCTCCTTCCTTGTTTCCCTTCCCTGCTGAAAAGCATGACCCACTGGTATGTGATAAGGCTTCAACTTCCAACCAGTTAAAAACTGCCAGTTGGAAATCAAATCCCAACTAATCCAGTAAAAAAAATAAGATTGTTCTTTTAACCAATGCTAACCATTGAAACATCTTAGCTTGAGCTCAGTATATATCAGTAGACTTGTAATACACATTCCTCTGGCAACCTGATAATATCTGAGTTGAGAAGGGTCTAGGCTAAAGTTTGGAAAAATCCAGATTCACAGAAACATGTTTTCAGAAGTAAATATGGTCTTCCAGCCAAGGCTGGATTTCAACATTCAGCTGTTTAATGTAGTCTTTGTGGCAAAATGCTCGATCCATGAAATTCAGCCCAATTTTCTCTCGGGCAAAGATACCCTGAAATCACAGCCCGTACTCTTGTGGCTGACATTTCATCTTGTAGCGGGATATTTTGAACCACAAGGATGCTAATTTCACATGTTACTAGATTTATATGTATTTCCTCCTAACTGTCTCTGATGAAAGATTTATAGCTTGATTTTGTGGGTTTTCATTCTGGTGAGTTTATTGGGAATATCATAACAAATAGAACATTCATTGAAATATACTATATCAGCCATAAGCTACTTCAAAACTGAAGATGCCTGTTGGCACAGGAAGATTCTTCTTAACTGTACTTTATACACAGAAGTTACTTCTGCACTTGCAATAGGAACCTCGCTACACTGAGGCAGATGCAACATGACTAATAGCTCATCATGACTAATAAGTTCACCCCAGTTACAGCACATCAGTCAAATCAAGTATTGCTTTTCACCAGACATGACACATCATGATGTGTAAGGCTGGGAATTTTGAAAGATAATGTAAGCGATAGACTGCACCCTGATGCAACATCTCAAAATGCAATTTTAACTATCTCGGGGGTAACAGTGTGGAATTTCTGCTGGGAAGCCTTGGGCCAGGATCTCTGCTGACTCCCCTGAGTAAGCGTCAGGTGTTCATAAGGATATTGATCTGCAGTGTCCGTGTCATCTTGTTTCACAGGGAATGTTTTTAGAAGGTCAGTCAGACAGGTTGGTTTTCAAGATTATTGGGATTAAGGTTTGAGATGAAATCATGCCTTAGGTAAAATGCTTACAAAGATCAAACCTTTGAATAGCTTTTAACTAGGATTAAGAGGTGAATAAAACAGGAAAGAGCAAAAGTAAGCACTCAGCAAGAGAGTCAGTCAGCGTGGCTCTGGAGCAGGGAGTTCCTTGGTGGCTGACCCAGAGTGGCAGGCCCGTGAGCAATGAGAATGGAGGGTTAGCTGCCTGATGTCATGAGAGATGGGTTCATCTAACTGAGCTTTACAGCAATACTTCAACTACTGCCATAAAAAGGGAAGTTGGAAGAAATAGTGATTTAAGAAAAACCACAAGAATCAGGAGCACTTTAGTTATGAAAACAAGAACTGGTAACTTTCTGCCATAGTCATGACCCCATTCTTCTGTTTCTTTCACCCCTCAACCCAAAATCTGTCATTCCAGGTAGAGAAATATCACCTTTCCTTTAACCCTCACAGCCCAAACAGAGGGAATTACAGTCTTGTTCTTGAGTTTTAACACAGAGAGCCCTGCAAAGGAACTGCAGAGTGAGGATCTGAATCTTTATCATGAAAGTATCAATGTCTCTTAGATTCAAGACTCCCATGTTTTATATGAAAACCTCAGCTCTTTGGCATGTCTAGGTACCAAACCCCAAACCGTAGCATTTTGACTGGCACTAGCAGGGAGTCTCTGGCTTGCTGCTAACTACTACCTAGAGGTGTCTGTGAAGATAACTCTATCTTGTGGTATTGACGAAATGTGCAGAGTGAGAAATATGTAGGTGGATGGGAACATTTTCTTCTGACCTTTGCAAACTTAAACGGTGTTGTGGTGATCTGACTGAGGGTCAATTTGGTTTGGGGATCCTTTGTTCATTATTTCTGCTGCTTGAAGCCATAAGGCTAACTGGTGTAGAAGTTAATAGCAAAAAAACTCTCCTAAGCTGCAGTTAAATATGACATAATGAGGACATCAATTAACTTAGGGCAAGCGTTTATGATTAACTATGAAAATCAGTAGCATCCAGCGGTGCATAACAGCAGAGGGAAGAGAGTCTTTCAGACCATTATTTCACTACAAGGTCATGGCAATTTCTTAAGTGTCCTGACTGAGAAAATATAAATTTTCAGCAGAGATTTTATTCTGGATGTTACTGCATTCATAATATCAGAAAAGGCCATTACCTTTTTACTATAGCTCTCTATAGATGTGACTCTGTCTTCTAAACCTTTATTGAAAAGCAGAAGAGATATTACATATTTTAGAGTGCAGCTGCTAGCTGATATTACTACATAGTCTGGAGATAAATACGCACTCTATTCTGATATTTAGCAAGAGGAGTAGAAAAATTATCTACTGATTTGTGTATTTATAAACCATCTCATGATGTTAGAAAGGAGGTCAGAGGAAAATCTTGATAGGAAGAAGAGATTTATGGATAGCTATGTTTCACCCTGGATAAGAATTTGCAAGATGATGAGGTAGCAGAAAAGGTGATTCTGTTGAGAGCGGTTTTCCTTCAGCAGAGACTTGCAGGCGTGAGGCAGAGAAAAAGCTGTTTTGTGTAGCTCTGATCAGGTCTCACCTGGCCTAGAGGCCAACCCACAAACAATAGAGGCTGGCAGTCCTTCAGTATCCAGTCCAGTCTGTGTTCTGGATAACTAATGATGAGAAAGTTAGTTACAAGCTGGAGGCTGTTCAACACAGAGCAGCAAGAGGTGAGAGGAATTGAATTATAGGGAGAGACTATAACAAAAAAAAAATGAAATATTGCTCCAGGCCCGGTCTGTGCCTAGAGCAAAGCTTTAGACATCTAGAGTTGCACTGAGTTATATCAGCAAAGTTTTAGATTCTGATGTCCTTACTCACTGTGCACAGAACATTTTGGTCCTTGGATGGTTATATGGAAACCAAAGGGAATCTTTTGCCTCTCAGCAGAACAGGATCTTAACAGACTACCAACAGGAGGAAGTAAGTTTGCTTTTCGAAGTATAGAAACCTGTATCCAGTAGCAGAGATCTGAGCAAAAATTAAGAGTCAAAAAGATGTTGCAAGGTGTCAGTTAAGCCTTCAAACACTGGGATTTATTTAAGGCCTAAAACTGAGGAATGTTGTTTGTCTATCAAAATCGCTGACCTGAGTAAGAGCTGGTCGTGCTAAAGGCTGAGCAAGGTATCCCACTTAGACCTAATTTGTGCAATACGAATGTCAATCCAGTAGCAGAAACATAGCTAAACACCTCGAGAATGAGCAAATCAAGAAAAGCTACAGCCAAATAAAAGAGAATACCAAAGTCAGGGAGAAAATGAGATCTGCGGCACTCACAGGTACAGATATTCATAGCTCCCTTCTCCAACCCTTAGCAGATTTTTATAGAGCTAACAGGTCAATAGACTGTGTATAACAATAGCTTATCTCTATAGCCTTTGTAATCTACTGCTGAGCTTCTGATCAAATACCACTCACACTTGTAGTACCTGATAATGATTTCAGAGCTCATTTCTAAATCTGCACGGAATATTTTATAGATGGAGGTGTACCGTAACGTGCCGTTGCACAAGGTGTCTCAGTTGCACTGAAAAAAGGTCCACCATGAAGGAAACAAGTGTAGCTCAACATCTAAATAGCCCAGACAAGCAGCAACAGCCAGAAAAATGCATAAAATTCCACTTCTAGCAGCTGCCAAAAAAATTAAAATAAATAAAAGCAGACTTACTTCACCCATTAAATCCATCAACCCCTAGGAGATCCATTAACAAACCCACTCTCAACACCCCAAGGGTCCCACTCCCCGGGATGTTATGTGCTGTGGCCAGAATTGCCCTACCCAGCGAATGGTAACATGCAGAGGTGTCTCCCCTTGCTTGTTCCACAGGAATTGAGTTTCTCCACAATGAATTTCTTTTTTTTTTTTTTCTCCCTATGCTCTGGCCAAACATCCTGCACCCTGTGTATTTTCTGCACACTTCATCAGAGTGGGGAGATGGCCATGGCTATGCCACCTCTCCCTCTGTGCTCACATCCAGACCTTGCAAGCTGGGATCTTGAGCAGAAGGTGTCAGACCTGGCCGGGGAGCAGTGCTGGCAGCTTGCTCTGTTCTGCTTGGCTCACAGGACAGACAAGCTCCATCAGATTATAGCCCTTTTACAGGAATCCTATCGGCTACAGCCCCCTGGGAGACGTGAACTTCAGAAGTACCTGTGAAATGAGTCCCATGATGCCTGGTGGGACTAGTGTAGGACTTGATGTGAACGTAATTTTCCACAACTCTGGGACATTTTGGAGTAGGATAACCCATAATGAGCTGATGCTAACACATAAAGTACCAGACACCATTACATCCAGGCAAAGTCTCCATCCTTTGCTACTCTGAAGGACAATGTCATGTGTGACCACTCCAACCGCATGCAATACCACTGCCTATTGAACTTCCTCAGGTCTATGCCATGTAATAGTCTCCAGTTCATGGAGAACACCTTCTCTTGGTGTCCATGATTTCCTGTTTTCATCCAAACTGGCACTGCAGAACATGGGGAAAATGATTATGAACCTGCCTTTTAATGTTTTCCATTATGCTCTGATTAGAAATGGTTGATTCCTGGTTGCTCTCATGTTTTCACTAGGTATCTGGAGATGTGTACATAAATCAAAGTAATGTTTCCCGTGGTACAGACAAATCGAACCAGCAATTATTTCCTCATTTCATTTTTAACCGCTGAGCTCCTATTTTATCTCCAGATAATGACAAATATAGTTCTGACACCAGAGGTCCACATGCTCCTGCTGTACTCATTCAGCACGGAGCACAAATAAGTTAATATATGAACTGTCATGTAAGAAGCCACAATTATGCATGATTCACCCCTACAAGCTATGTAAATCTGTGGTGTGTATATATGATAACAAATGAGTGTTACTTGATGGGAAAACACAGGTGCCAAGAACTAGGACTCTCTGTACAGCGGATGTCAGATACGCCATCAGTGTTAACACCTCCACTAACCATTACCTTCAGGTAGACGCGTTTCCAAAGGCTTATCAAGCATCCTCTATCACACCAGTCTGTCAGAGAGCTGGCAGAGAGCCAGACCACGCAGCATTGTTTGGTGGGAAGGCAGGAAAACAGAGAAAGCGCGTGTTTCCTTCCATAGACCAAAGCCTCCGTGCCTTCAGTTTTACGTCTTCAAAATCTGGACCCATGCTTGTTCTTACCATAGCAGTTATTCAATGGCGGTGGCGGACCATAATGCTTGCTATTAGCAGTTATTAAATGGTTGCAACAAACCGTTATGGAGCTACATCACTAACTCATGGAGCAACAGGCTCGTGAGTCTAGCTGGAGACAGCCATTGGTAGGGAAGGTTGGAAACAGAGCACATAACGAGACATCTCAGCCCACATATTGCCTGATGGAGCTGTTTGTAAAGCTCTGGGTTGCTATTTCACCCCTAGAGAGTATCTGCATGGATGTCAGATACGGGTGCATGTCAGGGAATGATTATTTTTAATTAGCAGTTCTGTCCTCCTCTAAGCAAACATCAGGCTATTAACTCGTTCTGTCCACAATCCCGAAAACTTTCATTTTGGAGCGTAGAAGCACGACTGCGCACTCTGCGTGACACAGGAGAGCAGGGCTTCAGCAAGTGCAGGCCTTTGTAGAGGCACATCATTTCACACAGAGAAAGCAGAAGCACAAGACAGAAAGGTATTCAGTCACACACCCTCGTTGTCCATTTCAGCTCCCATCATAAGGTACAATTTGGTACGATTTATATAAAACTAGGTAATTCGCAAAAGCTTCCAGCATACCAATAGGTCATTATATGTATTAGTGTTTTCCTCTCCTCTTGTTTATCTTCAGCAGAGATTATCATCGGGCTGACCTTGGCCACTGATTCTGTCTTTGGCTAAGCAGACTGAGCAGGGAGGGTTGTCTCCCCTCTCCACTTCCATTTCAACCAGAAGTGCCAAGTCCCCAGGCACGCTGCCGCCCTGGGAGAAGTTAACAGGTTAATATCTCGAGCAACTTCTTTCCCATGTGTGCCCAGCCTGCTTTCTGTCTCACGATGCCAGTGAAAGACTGCATAGGTGAGTCTGAATTACAGACAGAGCAAGAATGCAAATTTATACTCTTCATCTCAGACAATAAATATACAAACCCACCAGTTTCAGGACACATCCTGACCACTTCAAAGTACAATTGAAGGTTACAGTAGTGGAGAGCTTTATATCAGCACAATTTTAAACATTTTACATCCTTGATGAAGCAGCTATTAAAAGAGTGTTTTGTACTATTTGCCTCTGATTTACTGACGTTATAAATTATAGTGTAGACCACCCTGTAATCAAGTGCTTGTGAATCCTGTGTGTAACACCTTGAAAAGGAGCAAGTTGGTAAGTAACAGAAGCAGCTTCCTTCTTTAGATAAGAATGTAGATGCTTGAAACACAAACCAGAGCAGTCCAAGGGTCAGAGTGAAAAAAACTGCTTTTGCTCCCAGGTTTTGAATTCTTCTTCATGCCATTTTGTTAGTTATGGTATTGGATAACATCTTTGGTGTTTTCTTAGCCCCCAGTGAACAGTAACACACAAACCCAAACTCCACACACAATTGGAATAATCTGTACATTTTGGAAACAAAAGGCTCCATTGAGTCACCGGTAACGTGTGTAAATAGGATCGGGCAGAGTGCCACTTTGGACAGGGGATACATTTGGATATGTGTCCTTGATTATCACCCACAGAAATTAAAAAAAAAAGACCACTTGGTTTTTCCTGCCTCTTGCTCCAATGCTTCATGCTGTAAAGTTTGGGGAAGGGGAGGGAAATCTCTGATTTATTTCATTTGGAAGGAATAAAATGCTTCTTAATTTGTACTCTCAGTAGGAGAAGAAACTGGTGGGCAGCATGAGCAAAACACTGATTAGACTGACGGTGCAAAGATATAGCAAGAAACTGGATATAATTGTGCCACACGCATCATGTTCATTGTAAGGTGCTATTCATAGGGCTTCTTATCTTCTGAAAACTTTAATTGTCTGAAAATGACTCAGAAGTTAGAGTGTATTCAGGTGATACCCTGACAGGTCTGGCATCTCTCTCAGGTATTTCTGTCAATTACTATAATATGCAGACACCATAGCATGCCATAACTCAGTTTGATCTTCCTTTTCTCTCTCCCTCTCACCCTGCATGACCAGGTGTGCAGGGTTGCTGAAGCAGGTTTCCCTCTGACTGTTCCTGGTGCACTTCCTTGGCACTTGATTTAGAGATGAGAGATGAATATATATGGCCACATTCATACAAAGGAAGAGCAGATCTTTTGCTTTCTTTCTGCTGTACAAGTTTTGGAGGGCAACCACTTGTCAATCACACTCCACTCGTGTTCATGTCCCTGAGGTACAATTTTGATACAGGGAAACACAATGTACTTTGTTCTGTACCCTGGGGAATAGCATGTGCATTAAGAAGCTATCTCTTCATCTCCGTATTCACAGTGCCTCCACTTCCAGTTTCAGAGTTGCTCACAAATTCTTTAAGATGTTTCTCCCTGCAGTACATGCTTAGTTATTGACAGAATCTTAGATTTACAGATTTGTAACTGAGACAAAAAAAAGAATGGCATTTCAAAGACCTCTAGGTTTCTACACTGCATTATCTAGTTTACCTCTGAAAATATTGATGACCCAGATCTCAATGACCTGTCCAAGGTCACACTAGGAGTCAGTGGTAGAGCAGAGACCTGAACTGCAGCTTCTGAAACATTTGGAGGACTGTCAATCCTTCCATAATATGTGCATGAGATATCTAACCAACTAGGCTGAGGAATCCTGCAGGCTCAAGGCTGCAGAAACCAGAACACTAAGGCCCAGACAAATCCTTCGCAAAGTGGCTTCAGTGAGTTACTCTAGTGGTTAGCCCACATATGCTGTACATGTGCTCTTCCACAAGATGTCCCTGAAATAATGTCTGGCTAAAGGGGTTTTTTTCAGCTGGTTTGAGAACAGTCATAACAAAACACTTGTGTTTGGTGTGCAGATCCCACTCATGCCTGTGCTGAATGTATATGGGGAAAGTCCTTGATTTCAAGAAGCAAGTGAGAGCAAGGTGGGACTTACCTCCTGGAGACAGAAAAAAAAATAATCTAGGAAAATCATAGCAAAGCACAGCTGCCATTGCAACAACCTGGTTACAAACAACAACTATGTCCTCCTAGAAGCAACACCCTTCAAGTAGAGAGACCTGCTATCCATCCCTGAAAAAAAGACATGAAGGGACATTAGTTTCAAAGCCTGTGGTCCACCAGGGTTGGAAAGCCAGCAGCAGAGAGCAATATCTCAAACAAAGAAACAGCTGTGGAAACCCAGCTACCAATTAAGCCAAATGGGGCAGACAAAAAGAGGCCTAAAAGATGTCCAAAGTCTCGGCCTCCTTTCTGAACCAATGAAGATGGTTTTCTTTTTGTTTTTCATGGCAGGGTGGGAGCATGGAAGAAAACTCATTGGGGTTATTGCCTTTTCCTTGCCTGTTTTTCCTCTGAAGTCTAGATTAATGTTTTTGTTTGGAGGGCTTGCTAGCAAGCTGAGGTTTTCATCTTAGTAGGTCTGCAATAGTACAGGACGTTCCCCTGGATTTGCAATTTCAATGCAGGGTTTTCTTTAGAGAGTGAGGAATTTTTTTATTAGAACCAGCCAGCCTACAGAACTGAACTGTACCTAAAAATAGAAGGGATTGCTTTTTTAAGTTGTTAAAAATAGAGATGTATAGAAATGGTCATGTATAGGCTGCTTTTTACAAGAAGGCAGAGGTGCTCTGAATGGAAACATTTGCGATCTGCCACCTAGCCGAGAAATGTAGCATTTCACAGTGCCGTGAGCTGCAGCTTGTGAAGAATGAAGAAGAATACAGTAACCCGGGACAGTGTGAAAATGGAACTGATACCGTGCTGAAATACACTCATGTTTCCAGGGAAAGAATAAGACATTTGGTCTTCTGAAGCGTAAATACATACAGTCCTTCAAAGATGGGGAGCTGCAATAGGATGGATCAAGCGGCATCATCCTTTGTTGCTATTGAGCTCATCTAATTCTCCTGCCAGTGGAACATGCCTCGGCCCTTGCCCTGAGCACTGTGGAAAGTTGGATTCTTTCCAGTTTTGCTGGAAAAAAAGTTACCAAGCCCCCTTTTTTTCCCTTGCAGAATCTCTGTGTCCACCCACACCACTCAGGCTGAGCACTGAACAGAAAACACAGGTCTTAGTGGGGACAAATGCTCCTAGAAATGCTTTCAAAAGAACAAGACGAGCACCAATTTAGAAATCTGCATCCTCTGCTAAGTGCTGTCTTTTTTGGTGATCTCGCAGAGTGAGGATCACATAAAGACAGATGGGTTTTGTTTGCTGTGCTTTTCATATTCCATGTACCTCACAGTTAATTCGTGGTCACGTTAATCTGCCACATTATAGCTGAGATGTTCAAAACTGTTAAAGTGATTTGGATAAAAAGTTACCAATAACTGGAATTGGAATTTGGCATCCAGATCTGTTAAAAGGGGAAAATATCTCAGTCTAGAGGCCTATACGCCATTTGAAATCTGTTGCATTCATAGTTCTGTTAAGTATTAATAGCTTATTTCAAATGCAAAAAAAACCCCAAAATCCTCCACCCTTATTTTAAAAGGATATTTCACTAATTGCCCTGTAAATACTCAAGGTAGATTTCACATGACAAGGCTCAGACAGTAAGAAACACTGTAATGTGTTGCCCCAACTCCTCTGATTAACTGAGGTTTGTTTTGTTTTGTTTTCCTGAGCATTATAAATGATTCGCCAAGTTCTTAAGATACATTAACCATCACCTTCCCAACCTCCTGCTACCACATAAATCCCACCCTGGATAACCGTCTGCATCTCGAAAATCTCAGGTCAAGCGTTCATGACATTTTACGAGATGTCAGTACCGTGTGTGTCAAATTCAGTCCATGGTTACCTCCAGTTTAGAGACATTTCCATCAAAGGATCTGATATTCCTTGATTTGATGGCTGAGGCAGTTAAGTTTTTATTGCCGTATAGATATCCTTTCAGCTACAGTTATGTGAAGCAGCCACAGCTCACTTCTATCCTCTCTAATACCAGGAAAAGAAAGCGGTCAACAACCATTTAATGTCAGTGGTCTTGTGGAGCTCAGCATGCTGCTTGACCTCCTGGTCCATGAGGACTAAGATGCAGAATATGAGCTCCCTTCCAAGAAAGAGCTAGAAAAGGAGCTTAAGGAAACACCACAGAATTTTATTTTTAAAAAAAAACAAACAAAACAAACTTCTATCTGGTTTGGTTCTCTTTCCCTTGCAAGACTATTCTCTGTAGAGATGAATGGAGGAATAGAGGGATAGATGCACAAACAAAAAAAACCACAAATCTTGATTGAAGATGTAGCCAACAAATGTAGCAGTCTTCCATATGTCCATTAGTTATGCAGAGGAAAGACTTTGTCTAGGGCCTCTGAGGTGTAAGTCACCAGAGGTCTCAGGAGTTGGACTGAACAGCTGTGCATGGATTTGCTCAAGCAGGAAGTCCCACCATTTGGGTTTCTATTCCCTTAACTAATTGTAGGTTGTTTTAGTAGCCATGCTAAAATGTACATCTGAACAAATGCTACATGGAGCTAGAGTCTTCTTGCTATTTTCAAGCGAAATGTAAAATTCTTTATGGTTTCCATAAAAAATTTAGTTCATTGCACTGTTTATGCATTGATGCACCATATTTTTATAGCCTCATACATATTCCAAAAGTAAAACTGAGGTTATGTTTTGTTTTACAGAACTCTAGATGGATTTGGCAGTGAATCATTACATGAATGATGTTCTTTTTGAAATGGCAGGGATGCTCTGAAACAGAGTGAACGATAAACAATACCAAACAATGCATTTGTGAGGCAAAGTGTGCATTCCCACCATGGAGAGTAGCTCCAGACTGAACATGTGCCTCTTAACTGTGAAACTGTAAGCCAAAGGGCTTTTCCTGGACTTTATGATAGCCACTGAATTAGCAGCAGCTTCTGAGTAAATAAAGAATGAAGTGCTATAACAGAAGGCATGAGGAGATGAAAATTCTGTCAGGAGTCCTCTGATAAAAACGTCTGCCCCTGAAAGCTTAGAAGTTAACGGAGAAGCTTCCCCTGTCCCCTGAACAGTGCCTTTGTGTATACCATACGCATAATTGATTGTAAGCAAACCATTCATGCCAAACTCAAAGCTGCTTCATACACACAACCACATTAGAGGACTTGCAGGCCCTGGAAAGACCAGAGCTGATCTAGGCATCAATTATAGATGAGAAACTTCTACAGTATGAGTAAACTTGCTGGTTCACCACTGTACACAGAAACCTCTAAATAAAAGAATTGATTATTCAGAGGCAGAATATTTGCAGTTTGTCTCAAGGACATGTTTTCTGTTTGAGTACATGCACGCACACGTGCGATCATGAACACACACCTGGTGAAACCACCAAACCTCTGCCAAACAGAAACCATACCTTAGTCTATTGATAGAGTCTTCTTTCTTGAGCCACTCTAATTCAAGAAAGCAGTTTATATGGGTTCCTTCTGAAGCCTCCTGACTATTTGCAACCCTGGATGTCCAACTAAATCCCGTCATCCCTTCAGGAATTTTCAGGAAGGACAAAACTGGAATTCTTCCTTGATTGTAACTGTTCACCTTACTTGTTCAACTTCAGGGCATATTCACACACACGTAGACACACTCATGTATATAAATATGTAGCTTTGAAGGTGACCTATTTTCCAGCTGCAAAATACTGTCACTATCAGAGGTTTTTGCCGGTTAGGAAAGGACATGAACCAGAGAGGTGCAGAACAAGCTGCAGTGTCTGCATTATTTAGAGGCTCAGCATGCCGGGTTCACAGGTGTTCAAACTACCCATGA
The DNA here is from genome assembly GCA_013396935.1 of Baryphthengus martii. Lineage (NCBI taxonomy): Eukaryota > Metazoa > Chordata > Aves > Coraciiformes > Momotidae > Baryphthengus > Baryphthengus martii. Next base: position 17,727 of record VWZK01006312.1, on the reverse strand, counting down.
ACCATTTGGCCCAAGGGTATGGAAAATATGATTTTAGAGATCGAAATCAGCCGGCAAGAAAAGGTGTTTAACCAAGTAGCTACTGCAGGACAAAGCAAAAAGTCAAAGTTTTCTTTACATTTCTTTTCATTGTTTTTGTTATTTTTTCCCTCCAGCACCTGCAATACTGCTTGCCTGACATCCTTGGGAACTGTTGGCAGTGGAGGAATTTATTAGCTAGAATATTCCCAAAGTATCTGTAGGAAATATTATTCACAGTTGCAACATTTCAGACAGAAAAGAATTTGCGGGAGGGAAAAGGACTACAAATCAGGTTCTGAGTCTGGACTGACTCTCCAGAGAGACCATGTACATTTTATACGTGTAGCTCTGCCAAGACAGTCACAGCCCAACATCGCTGGGGAAGGAGGGCAGGAGAAAATGGACAGGGGATCTTGTTCCTTTCCAATGTCCTGCCTGACAACTATGGATCAAATGGGTGGAGTAGCAGCATCTGGCCAAAGGATGGCTTCCACCTTATTTCCATGCTGAATTGGGTTCAGTGGGAGAGCAGAACTATTCTTCAGCAGAGACTGAAGCCCACAGAGTATCAGCCCTCAACAGGATCACACCTGTAACTGGGTGACCAGAAAACATGCAAGTACCAAGCAGCATTTCTTCCCTAAATACATGGGATTTGTCTGACCTGCCTGGGAGTTACCAGGACTATTCAAGCCCAGTACAGTCTGTCTTCCTCATCACTTCCCAGCAGCTAAAAATAAAGAAAGTAGCTCTCCTGAGCTAGAAGTCACAGCCACCATGTAAAACTGTGCTCAGCTACCTCTTTCTGCCCTTACAAGCCTATTGCTATCAGAGAGAGAAATAATATCGTAAATAACTTTTTGAATATGCAAAGGCATCTAAAAAAATCCCTTTTCTCTCTTTTCCTTCAGTTCCAATTAGCTGCTAAATATACACGCAGAAGTATAGGATGAAAGTGTATAAAATTGCCTCACTGACTCTGAACTCAAAATCCAATTTCTAAAGGAATTTAGGACCTGACTGCCAAAGAAATTTAGGTGTCTAAAGATGCAGTTAAGAATATTCATAAATATTCAGACATGGTCAAGTCCTATAATCCATTGATTTAAAAAGACTTCAGACTCCTGAATCACCTTTGAGAATTGCAAGTCTGTTTCTGCATTACTTAGACATTGCAAAGTATGACCATATATTTTTGCCCACGTTTCCTACTTTGCAGAAACCAAATTATTTTCTTTTCTCTAAATATATATTTATAAATACACACAAACACACTGTAGTTCAGCACTAATTGGTATTTGCAATGTAAGCACTGGCCTTTCCTTCCTTTTCGTCAATGAAAGTAAACATGATCAAAGCCCATCGGTATTTAACGATGAAAATGTACCGTGTCTCTACAGTCTTAATGTCATTGGAATGAACTTGAAGATAGGTTTACAACAAAAATAATTTTAAAAGGATTTCATAACCCGTTCAGGAAAAAAGGCGCCATATTTAGCTTTTCTTTCCTTAGCATTTTTATTTTGTCTAAGGCAAAAAAGGAATAAACAAAGATGTTTTAAAATGAGCTAGTGAGGGGAAAAATAAATGCATTGAGATTTTATCCAGCACTTCTAAGGATCTTGGAAGTGCTACAACTACACTGTAGTTTCTTTGTTACAGCTCTGTATACATTTATACAAAAGAAAGATGAAAGGGGGGAGAGAGTGGTTGATATGGGTTGTGAGAAGTTGGTGGAATTAGATGGCAAGGGGTCAGGTTACAGACAATGTAAGCTAAAATGCATCAAAGGATATGAAGCAAAGGACTAGATCAAAGTCTAAGAAGCCAAGTACAAGAATAAAGGAGTGATAATTGTAGGCAGCGAGAGAAAGCACTGGAATAGAAATGTGATAATGGTATGACCTCATGACTCAGTCTTTTTTTTTTTTTTTCCAAGTCACCAGTTTGCTTGCACAGAGCTCATGGGCTGGAGAGGGCAGGAGTGTGTGTGGCAGGAAGGAGCAGAGAGGGGGAGAAAGGAGAGGAATTCTGGGGTTGATAACCTCCCTAGGCTTTTGGAGAAAAAAATCACTTTGTTTTTTGCAATTTGTTCCATTCATGTTTTCCATCGGATCACGGGGCTGTCCTCATAGGCACTGGTGTGAAACAGGGAGCATAACGCTAAAGAGGAGTGCCTGGGAGGCTGACAAGCTGAAGGTCAGATTGTGCTCTCCTGCAGCCCGGCAGAACATAGCAGACACCAGTGGGAGTGGATCTATTTTAAAGTCACACCTGGGCACTGACGCCTCTGTTCTGTGGCTGAGACATCATGGCTGGGAAAGCTGTTGTCATCCAGAGAGCACCTGAATTGTACTTATCTTCAGCTGTAGGTTTGTTCTGAGGAAGGCATTTGCATTAAGATAGGATCTGAGTGCATTTTATTGCCAAGAAGAAACTTCTTTATATTTAATGAGGTCCTCCAGTCTTCACTTTTGTACGTCATGGAATGAAAGTCCTTGTATATCCAAAATAATCTAGTAGGCCAGAGAATCTCTCTCCCTGGCTCGCTGGACTGATGATGCAGAGTCTTCTCAGCTCTCACCATGCCCTAGTAGGAATCAATGGCGTTACTTCAGATGAGTGTTATCAAGGCTAGCGTTTGTTCCACAATCGCTGAAAGGACCTATTTTCCTATTCGTATAGGTTTTAGTTTGAGCTTGGGTAATGGCCATCGTCATCTGTCACAATCAGCTCATACTGACATATTTCCTGGGGTCTGAAGGCTGAGGCCAAGGCTGCACAAGGTAAAAGCTCCTCTTGTGAACTTATTGCTACACTTTGCTCCATGCTTGATCTATGAGAGTAGGTAACAAATGAGGACAGTCATCACAGGCAAGTCTCCTTCCACTGACCACAGGGCTGAATTGATGCCAAGTCCCTACCCTGCTCCAGCAGCTTTGGAAAAAAGCAAACAGTTGATGTCAGAGAATAGCAACTTCTCTGTTGCCTCCTTCAGCAATGGACACTCCTATTTCTGTTTTATTTGGAAGGCGAAGGAGGCACCACTGTCTTGCCTTCTTCCAGTGCCTCTTTTGCTTGCAGGCTGCCTTCTCTCCTCCAGCGAAACCTCAAGACATCTGTCTTCTCTTAAGTGGGTGAGCAAATCAAAGTAAACTGCCTACTGGTCTCTCAGAGCTCCATTTGTTGCCCGAGATTTGTGCACCATTTATCTATTCAGCTCTTTCCTTTCAATGCAGTCCAATCAGAGTCATTTGGCAATGTATTTGTTTATATTTCTGACTTAATGGTTGAGATCAATCTCAGGACAATGTTATGGGACAGAGGAATCTGTTAGAGGATCCTGGATTAATGGATTTTGAAGAAGCAAAAAATCTTCAGGAAATTCAGGGAATATTAAAGTCTTTCCTTGCTGGGCCACAGGTTCATATTCAAGGTTTTCTTCATTGAAAAAAAAGTAAGCTATTGAGACATAAAAGAGACAAAGATTCAGACAGCTCCTTCTCTGTCTCACTGAACTGTCTCTAAGCTTGAGTAAACTCCTTACCCCATCTCTGTGCAGCATTGCTTTCCTTATGAGTGCTCAAGCAACTACTGGATTTTCATTGAAATATCAGCATCTGTCTCATAGTCATGTTTAACGAGAATTATTCTTGAATCTGTTGAATTGCCCATTAGTTTTCACCTGAGTGAAACAGCTCTGGAGACCGTCTAGACAAAGATCTTATCCATGACTGAGTCAAAAATCTTTGACTGCCCTTGACTGGATTCTTGAGAGATGCTGAATGCTGGCTTGAATCAGAAAGGTTCTTGCTTTCCAGCGTAATTTTATTTCTCTGTGTATTTCATTTCCTGTTTTTTTCAGCTTACATAGAATGCAATATCTGTAGTGACACATCTGTAAAACGTTGCTTTTGAGCTCATAGGTCAAGCAGTATTTACAATGTATTAGAAGTCCTTATGCATTGTCCCCAAGAGCTGGACTGGCAGTTACTGGAGGAAAGAATCAGGTATTTTAAGGACAGGGGAGGATTTTGAGGACAGCTAGAAATGTGACAGTTTCAGGTTCAACGTGCTTGTGATCAAGGTGTGTAAGAAATTTACAGAAGAGTGGAAATTCTCAGTGTTACATCTTCTCTGTCCTCCTACAGGCTTTGGCAGTCAGGCTGATGGGTGATGCTCCTGAAGAGTAGGTCATATTTGAAGCCTGGCTTTGCCACCTTCTGAATTCAGCACACCTGTGGGGCAGTAGCAACAAGTTTTCAGCCAGAGCTCCAGTGGGCCAGAGCTGCTGACTTGTGGTCATGGCTGAATGCCAAGCTCCCTTGCAGATACGCTGACACTGACATGGACCAGAGGTAGCTGTGAAGTGTGGCATGGTATGTGTTGTTCTCTGCCCTCGCTGAACTCTCCTGCCCTGTGCTGATAAAACAGTTTAGAAAATACTGCCAGAACTGATCACGGTTCAGTTGTGTCAGGCCTGGTACGACTGATAGGAGTCATGGAAGATAAAGAGAGTAAACATGTAGGAACTTTTGCCTTGAAACTTGCTTAATCCCATCAACTGTTCAAAATTTAATATAGAGAAGCTGCACTAAAATGTCTTATAAACCTTGAAAGGGACATTGGCCACTGCTCCTACCCATTGGCATCACCAAGACCCAGATCCACCACAGATCCATCCTGTTGTGCATTGAATCCAAATGGTTCCCCTCTGAAGCCTTGGGACCATGCAAGAGTCTGGAGGAAGACACAACGAGGGTAGAAGGAAGTGTGGCCTACACAATGATATGGAAATTGGCTGCACATCAATAGTGAACTAGCCAATAAGAAGAACAGAGTAAAACCCATTTACATTGTTTTTGGATTAGGTGAATTTGTGATGTGAATGCTGACCTTTCTAGAAGTATTAGAAACACAAAACTTCATCTTGATAGTGTGTATGTGCCAATTCCCAGACTAAACATGTGTGGAAGGATTAAGGAATAAGTGGTTCAGGGATATTTAAAGAAATCTGAAGGTATGCATGAGAAGCTTGTCTGAAATGTTGCATTTTATTAGGCAACTACTTGTTTTTCAACACCTGTAGAGGCCCTGCACCCAAAATTGATGTCATACAGTGTCTTGTGGCTGTCTACCCCGGAAATGTGGGCAAAAGAAACTTCCTTAAAGCCAGTTCCTGTTTTTCTTTTCCATTTGCATTCTTTTCAGGGTTGTGCAAAATATGCGACTTGCAATGACTCATATCTTGATGAAATGACAAATTCAGACAGGAATTTTCCAGAGAGTTATTAATTTCTCTGTTGCTTGGCTTGGATTACATTCCAAAATATCAATAGTTATCGATCCCTGACCCTAGCACACAATAGAGGACCACAGGATGACCTAGCAGCCACTGTGCAACTACTACTCTACATCTGGCCAGAGGACATAACACACAAAGACATTGACACTCCTCGTTACTCAAAAAGATAAAGCAAGCAAGGCTCACAGATGTAAGAGTGGGGTCAAAAGGACAAGGAATGATTACGGTCTTTTACACAAAAGCCGTTTGCCTTCCAAAGAAGTGGAAGATGAAGATTCCTCTGACCTAAACCAGCCTGGCCAGTTTCCTCAATGAGGAAGGCCCCATATTTTGTTGCATCGCAGTTTCAACATGCATCTGGAAATTTTATACTCCTTTTTGCCCAGTTGTTCTTGCATTAACTTTTCTGGCCTTGTATAAGAAACTACAAGAGACATCTTAAATGCTTCTTACTCAAGGATGCAAAGGAAGGAGGGCAGTCAGTAATGGGTGTTGAGTGTGCACAAGAGCGTGAAGCATTTATAAGAGAAAAAACGCCTTCTATGTAAATCACATCAAAAGTTGTTCCTTTAAAGGATAATCACAAAAATGTTCCATTTTCCTCCTTGTTGATTCCCTAAGCAAGAGTGTCTAAACTCACGAGTTAGTCTGGACAAAGCCTTCAATGAAATCTCTGTTGCAAGAAAATCATCAGGTAGTTACGATCAATCCAGGAAGTCAGATGAGACAGTGTTGGGGAAAGTTTCCTTGACTAAAGTGGAGCTGAAGGGACAAACATCCACTTAAATTCTTGTTTGTCAAAGGTAACTTCTTTTTCCTGTATAATTTCAGTGATTTCAGTAATTTTATGATTTTATGTTCATTCAGTGTCTTTATTCATTTGGATTATTTGACCTTATTTAGGAAGCAGAACCATATTTACTTGGCCTTGGGATTAGTACAGACCTCAGCATCAAGAGTCTTAAGGTCAGAGCTGCACAGTTTCCTCCCAGGCATCTTCTCAGTCCTACACAGATTTTGGGCAACCCAGTAATAAATAATTTAGCAATGGCCCCATTCCTCAAAATATTCTAAGCCCTCTTAAAGGAAGACATTTTGTTCAAATGACAAAAAAAAAGCAACAAAAATCACCATCTCCTCTGCGATACCATTGGGTTAGAGAGAATTCAGGATGATAGGGAAAATTGATAAGAAAATCAGAGGAGACTCAGATATTTTGTAACTGAAGCTCTAACCCCATTGACCACTCTGTTAAAGGATGTTACTAGTCCCTTTAACATGCTAATTTCTTTAATTATTATTCTTAATATTATACAACCGTTTTAGTCCAGAAGAAATATCTGCAGCCTGCAGATAGTTCAGATTTTCAACTGCAAGAGGAAAGCATTATTAGAAGACTAATTGTGATCTTCTACAACCCAAATAATTAGATTTGTCTATGACTCCAAAAAGATGAGAATGGAGAACAAACCCAGGAATATTTAAATTCCACTCTTTTAGGAAGAATTCACAGCTATTAATGAATCCTATGATTTTTAAGGAGAGCTGCCAGTTTCTGAGAAAAATATTCTAGAAAATTAGTGCTCTGAAAAGTTTCTAAAGCATATTGTTTAAGCTGGTTGAAGTTTTTTGCAATGCTTCCATTGTTTTAAGAGCCTTATCCAGTATGCCTCTCTGTGTGGCTGTTGGTATGTTAAAGAAAATACACAAATTATTAAAGTGTGATGAGGCTCCCACTTCTGTCTATCTGGAAATTAAATGTCCCTTTCTCTTGTCTACACCAAAGTGTCTGCAGTCTCTGTTCTCAAGGAGCAAAACTAATTTTTGGGTTGATCCATCTTTACGAGTCACCTGAACCCAGAGTGACTGAAGGTGCCCAAATGCATCCTGAACTCTGTGAAATTACTGACCTCACTCCAATAGGAAGAAAAATGATAAGGACGTTATAGAGTGAATCCTTAGTCTCTCCTCACTTGTTCCCAGAAGATCACCTCAGAAACTGCCTAGTTCTGGTGTGTTTTCTGCCTGTGAGGAGGAGACACTGAGTCACAGAGAATGGTGAGCTGCTCATAGGGCCAAGCCCAGGAGGGCACCTGCTATGGGGACAGTCCTCCAGACCCCCTGCAATGGGGCTGACAGGTTGTGAGCAGGTGAGGCAAAAATGCTTCTTGGGAAGTCTTTGGAGAAAGGATGTGAGCAAACTCCTAACAGACACAGATATCCACTGGCAACACCTTGGGGGCTGTGACCCAGAGATCATAACTTTTCTTTTTCACACATTCTTCCCTTCTGATGCATCTGCTGTAGTGACACATACCCTGTGCTTGGAGCCATTCTCTCTTCCCCACCAGAATCTTTGTTTTCATCGCACACTTCATAAAGCTTTTCAGATACTGCTCTTGTTTTAAAGTCTTATGTCTCGCCACTCATGCCCCTTTGCACCTGAGCATCCCCTTCAGCTAGGAACACCCTCACAGTGAGGAGACCCCCAAACAGCAATCACAAACCTGACAGATTGATTCAAGCTGTTCTTCACCTCCTACTCCTCTCTCCCTTTAAGTTTTGGGGAGATTCATTTCCTTGCAGGGTTGTTTGCTTTCGTACTCCAAAAATTAATCTTTCTCACTCAGACTGTATTAATGGCTCATCTCTGTGACACTGAAATTTAGACCCGAGCTTCGTTCAAGGTCACGATTTCTACCATTTTGCAAAATGGCAGAAAGCACAAATTCCACAATGGCTTGTGACTATGAGTTAAGTTCAATATAGCTGGCAGCTTCTCTGAGGCAGATCTGCAGCAGAACTGACCTCATTGACTGAATGAATCACTTGTCCCCTAAGGGCAGGAATGTTTCTTCCAGGATGGGATTGAAGCTGCTTTCTTACAAAAGCACTATCAGTCCCAAGCAGGGAGTTGGAAGCTGCCTGAGCCACACACCTGTCTTGTAGATAGTTCCTAGGCCTGTCAGGCATTTCCATTCAAAAAATATACATTCTTCATCAACTTGAGCTGAACTTTGGCAAAGGGTGTAGAGGGGAGAAAGGAGAGGAAAGGAGGAGGGGAGGGACTCAAGAGGTTCAACTGGAAGTTTCTGTTCAACCCTTGACAGAAATAAATATCCAAATATGTCCATTTTTACTCTAGTGCATTTGTTAAATGTGTCAAGGCTAGAACTGTTACCCTTTACCAGTTTTCTAATGATTGATTTAAAAAACAATAATTTGTTTCTTGTTAACAAGATTATTCCAGCAGCTTCAATTGGAAAGGGTCAGAAGTAGTGCGGAGGGAGAAAAATATGAAATTAGTCAATCTGGTCCCAAAAGCAGGTAGTCTCCATCCTGCCTCAAATTGTCCCATAGGTGTCATGAATGAGAACCTGTTCCCACTGGGTTTGTGAGGGTTCACATGCCCTCATCTACACAGAGTATTTGCCCACCAAGTCAGGTCAGGAGGAATCAGGGAGTTAGCTGGACATTTAAACCTGACAGCGAGGCAAGCGTGCATACAGGCCCAGTATATTCAGAATTTTAATGATCAAGGTTACACCCCAAAGTGGGATTGTGACACCCTCCCCAAACTGGAACTGGACATATCAGAGCAGACGCGTGGTGGGGCCCTTGATCTGTGCTGATCACCAGAACATCACTGGGGCTAGGGGTAGGCGAGCAGCATGGAAAGATGAGAACTCGGGAGAGCTCGATACATCGCAGTAACATGTTTTCTGCTGCAGACATACGAAGGAACTCCTCATATACTTCTAGTTAGAATGGGCTTTGTTTAGATATTTATACCTTGATTATGCTGAATAAAGACACAAATAAGAACCACTTATTCCTGTGGCTATGGCTAAGAAATGCTGCATCCAAGATTTAAATATTTTTACATGCCTGATCCATACCTCCGGTAAAGAAGCCTTTAAGCTCTTTTTAGCTGATGAGACTCGAGCAGGTGGTCCAATTGTGAACAAAATGTCAGAATCCCTTCCCAGGTACAAAACTCCACTTAGAGAGACAGTCAAGCTATGTTGATAAACGTCAACTAGCCCCAGGCACCACCAACCCTCAAATCTCTGCTTTCAATGCTAACATTAACTCTAATTATGTTCATCCTAAATCTGCTTTCAGTCTGTTTTCATTACCTTCATTCACGTTACTTTACTATCGCTTGTCCCTACTTGCTGGTCTGATCTATGATCAGATCTATTAGCAGATCTGATGCAGTGTATTTGTATTCCTCATCAGCTTCCATGTGGCACTTCTCCCTTCCTTGCCCTGCAGTGTAGCTGGTACACTTCAGACGCAAATTTCTTTTACTGGAAAACAGCTTTGTGACTCTTTTTAGAGTATTACCAAAAGCCTGTTCCTCTTTCACTGAAGTGAGCAATCAGAATAAACACAAACCTTGGTGTCATTAGTAGGAAGCTCTCTTCGTGCCACACAAACAAATAGAATGCATGTTAGACAAGGCAAGTAAATAAGGTACTTTTGTTGGATTTCCAGGATCTTTGGTCTGCATAAAAGCAAGTTTGTTTTTACAAAGATGCTCACTCTCCAAGATAACTGATCTTTCTAACACCTAGAGAGAACAATGATGTAAACTTGCCTGGGAGATGGCTACTCTGATTCCTGCAGTGTGATCACATACAAAGAGGTAGGATAGCAAAGGCCTTTTCTGATCTCCCTGTTTCAGTTGCTGTATGTGGATGGTAGCTGGTGTCTGCAGGTTGGTTACATCAGGGAACACTGCATCCCAAGAGTCCAGATTTTCACATGCACTGAGCACCCATGGCTTCCACTGTTCACAGTGGGATGCGTAGGTGCTCTGTGTTTCTGAAAACAACATTTGCAGTTTACGTCAATACTTGCATGGATAAAAACCTTGGAGACCACCTCAGTATTTCAGGAAGGGGTCTAGGTACTTACAACTTCCCTTGTGCCCATGGAGTGTTGCAGGCTCATCTCTGGAAGCAGATAGAAGGCCAATGTCATCCCTAGGATAAGTGCACTGTTCCTAGCGTAGCTGCAGAAAGGACATATCAAGATCAGAGAAACATGCACCCTTCTTCAAGATTCTGCAATGATTGTAATAAGTTTGTGAGACCTTGAATGGAAGGTGCTACTGAACAGTAGATTATTATCTCTGGGTAGCTTTTAATAGGTATATATGAAATAGATAAGGAAAATGATGTTTTGAACACATTCTCAAAATGTATGTGTCTTTTTTGTGTACTCTCACCCAGCTGGCAAAGAGACATATTTTTAAAGGCTACTTAATGAGGTGTGACTATCCCAACATAACATACAAGTTTCTTCACTAGATTTATATGTACAGTATTTACTGATACACAATCATTCTCAAGAATTTCCATATTTAATAAATGCATTTCTAGCATTTACTGTTGACTCCCATTTTTAGTTATTTGGTCCCTATTCAAACTGTTAAGATCAAGGATTAGGCACCCTTCACAAGGATTCCTTTCCTTCCACTTCTCAATTTTGATGCTGTCATTTAAGTAAGATATTACCATACTCTTTCAGAAGAAAGGCTACTAGCCATGGTACTAGGCAATGAGACAGGCTTTTGCCATATTCTTTGCTTTATCAAATCGGTAGAAGGTTTATCAACATCACTGGAAAAAGTATATTTCAACTGACAAAGCAGAAAAGAGGAAAGTTCCTGAAAAACTAGAGAAGGCTCAGTAATTCCCTTCCATTGCAGGAGAACAGAAATTAAATCAAGGCCCTACTTGATCTGTGCAACTGAGAGAAAAGGAAAACACTTGTGCTCCAGGTATCTTGCAGAATCGTAATTCTTAACATCTCTAGCAAGGAACTGAATAATTGCAAAACTCCTGTTTGAATATGAGAAAATAAGACGTTCTTCATACAAAGTTCTTTGTTTGTTTGTTTGTTCTTTCCTAGAACAAACACCGTCAACTACCTCCTTTACAATCAAGCACATGAGAAGAGCAGTTATTTGGAGAAGTGCAAGATATAAACACTGCATATGATTCAAACGGGCTATTAGCATGCCAAGGTTTCTTCTTCAGTATTTGAACCCTCTATGGAGATTAATAACCTTTGAATATTTGAGCAGTAGGTCAAATAACTACAGTATTTTAAATCTATTTATGCACAGTTTATTATTTGTGGTATGTACTGCCTGTCCATTGAAATTACGGGGTTTGGCTTTTGGGATTTTTTTTAGACTTTTCTACAGAAATAGGAACATGTCCTTCATTAATACTAAGTCAAGTCAATGCTTGTTGGGATAAGGAGGCAATCATTTTTAGGAGAAAAAAGTATTTTAAATTCCTACCTTCTTCAGTCATTTTCTGAGCTTCACATAAACATTCTCCTCCTGCTGTTTTACTGTTTCACACTTGGGCAAGAAGTGAGTGCAAGAAATATGTCTCAGACCCAACCCTGAATGGCTGCACATTGCCACTGATGTGTCAAGTCCCCCATTCTGTAAAGCTTAGGACTCTTCTGAGTCGGACTCTCAGAAAGTCACTAAAGAGGAGTGTCATTCGGGGTTACTTTTGTGAAAGGATTAATGCCTTAATCGAATGACTTGCTCAGAAGAAAAATTAGCAGATGCTGCGGCATTTCAAGTGTCCTTCAAAACACCAGTAAGAATTCTTTATGCTCACTAAGATCAGATACGTGTGTGACGGTCCCTATTCAACCTGTGTTTGCAGTTTGCATATTTCTGTGTAAATGTGTGTCTTACAATTAGCTTGAGGATGTGCTTACAGTTGCTTTTACAAGTCCTCATTCTTGACAGTTTTACGGATGTTTGCACTAAGTAGCTTTTAGTGGCATACTGGTGAAACTAGGCACCTTGTTTTCCTTTCTTAAAGGCCCTTGGTTCTAATACCTACAAAGACTAATCCATTTGCCTCGGCTAATCCAGTCTAAAAGTACTCCAGTGCACTTGAAAGGATGTCCTGTGAGCAAAACATCTCACCTTGAGAATGGGGAAAAACTTGTTTTGGAGGTTGCTTCCCTCTGAAGCCGCAACTCCAATTGGCTAATCTATTTAGCAAAATTAATTAGAGGGCCATGGATTGAGTTTCATGGCAGACTAAAGCCCAGCTTTCTCAAAGAAAGGAATTCATTGTTGAACCTTTGATGGTCTAAAGGAGGAGAGGTGCATTCATATGTTTTGGGTAACTCCCTCATCATTACTAAGATAAAATAAAAAGGCTTTAAGGTTTCTTTCACCAATCACCCCACAAGTTGGCAATTATATAGGATTACTAGTATCCCATAGACCTGAGCTACCAACAGCTATTTTATTCGCTTGTGTAATGCATTTTATGGTAATAACAAAAGAGCCCTTCAGGCTATTTTGTGGTCCATACAGATTTTGAAGGAGGGGGAGCTCTTATTTTTGTTTGTGTTTTGAGTGGGGGCGATGGGCAAAAGGGGGCTTGTTCTGCCAAGAGATTAGCATGAAAGAATGAAGTGAAATGTTTCGGTCTTGTTCAGTTCTAGTCTAATCAAGCCTACTCTCAAATTAATGAGCTCTTACCGGGGGGAACATCTCTCGATGCTGGAAGGCAGCAGTAAAGCTATGCACTTCTATTTCAAAAAAATGTAAAGCAATATCCTTTTTGGCTTCAGATAAAACAGTGAAAGAAACATTTTTCATCTTTTAAGGTTTGATTTAATGCTACACTGACTCACAGGGTTTGTGTTTATTGGAGGCATTTTTCTAGAGAGTTGAACAAATTGCCAATAATTTGAGAGTTAGTGTTCTGGTCTATTTTGGCTCATAGTGAATGAAAAGTGTAGGACAAGGAAGTCTAGCAAGGGAAAATAAATTCTAGTTATTCTGTGAAAAGGACTTCCTAAACCCACTTCAGGTCAAACCAATCCTTCTTAAGTGCCATCTTCTAATAGCCCTTCCTTGTTCTTTCCTGAAGTTGTTCTGCCCTGCTCTGGGTAGCTACAGAAGTGATATCTGGAGTGATATTTCTCCCACAAAGGGAGAAAACTTTCCTTTAAGCGTATTGTGCATCAACGGCACGTAAGGCCACAGTCTGCGGGGTCCTTCCAGGATAGGATAAAGCACAGGCACAGAAACTACAGGTTCCTAGAGCACGAGGGCTGTAGATCCTGGTGTTCTGGAATGACTCCGCATTGGAGAGTCCTCTGTGTGCCAGCAGATTCAAGTCACCTTGAGGTATTCCACACTGCTTGGAGGAAAATCCATACATTTTCTGCAGTAACACCTACACAGAGTTTTATACAATCAAAACCTAAGACTGGCAGATTTCAGACTTGAGTAGTAGGAAATATCAACTGAAGTTTCACATGCAATTGTCACTTGCCCTTTTCTGTGTCTATTGTAGAACTTTTATGAATAACCTCAACACATGCTAATTTTTTCACTTTATTTAGCACAAAGCATGGCTGAGGCTCATTAAAACCGTGTGTGGTTTGTATTCTCTTGTAACCTCCTAATTTCAACAGTGTTTTCAGGTCTTATCTACTGTTCTATATTTCCAAGCGTTGTACTGAACCAAGTAATTATATTGCTACTATAGTTTGAGAATATTCCACAAACATCAGTTAATCTTTACAACACCCTTGCGAGATAAGGTCTTGAAGGATTAAGCCCAAACTTGTCATATTTTCTAATGTGATTCACATAGAGGCTGACTAGCTAAATATACTGCACTTTGATAGGACAAAAGTAGAAATGCACAAATTCAGATCTCATTGTTCCATACCTAGGTGAGATTTTTTTTATTTTTTTTTTTCAACAAGCTACATCCTTCTGTGTATCAGGGGAATTTAGGAAAGGAGGAATTCACCATGAATGAAGTCCCATGGAAAGTTTCTTCCAAGCTATTTATCTAGCATTACATCAGAGCTCCCTGGCATACTCCAGGAGAAAATTAAAGATTCTGATCAGGGATTTAAGTAAGTCCCTCAACCTCATCGTCATCTATGTTCTTCACCAAGGTCCCTGTCTCATTTACTGTCTGCATTCCAGCTCCTGGGATGTGTGAGACAATGGCCTGGGTAATAAGAGACTCCTTCAGCACAAACCATGATTCATTTCCTCAATATCATTCTTAAATAGTGTTAGGGACCAAAATGCCAGATTCTACAATTCAGTTCTTCTAAAGTTTGCTGACAAAATACACTTAGATTATTTTTCTAAGAAGAAAAATGGAAAGAAAGGGCTTCCCATTGGTAAAATCCCATTGAGTTTCACCTACCCAACCAGCAAGACTGGATTTTGAGAGAAACAACGTATATATATGCCTTTCAAGCTAGGAGCGGAACTGATACCTGCATATATGCAGTATTTTCCTCTGTGGGCAAGCCCTGATGGGCAGTGAGGCAAATAAGTTGTCAGACAGTCTGCAAGGTGGCAGGCAGAAGTGGAAAAACTGGCCTCTAAATTTGGAAAGGGATATAATGGCATCCCAAAGGCCGATTAATTCATCCAGTCTTTATCCTGTGCTGCTGCTGCACGCCAGTCTGCCTTTTGCTTCTCTCAGGTACGCACCAGCATCTTCATTTTGTCTTAAGTGCTATGCAGTAAGTTGGGAGAGTGAGAGAAAGACTCCTTGCTCCCTACTTCATATTGAATGGTCTTCATCAGCCTCAAAGAGCATGTGTAAATGCATGGTCTGATTGTTGAAGCCACTGTCTTTGGGATTAATATGGTGTCCTCAAACGTTTAACAACTTGAGAACGCGCAGGTAGCGATCTCAGTGATTTCAAAAGATCTCCTTTAAAAAGCCATATCCTGGTCCCTGGGTGAGCTCCCCAGGTCATTTTCAAGCTCCAACTCCAAAGTGAAACATTGCTACAAACTTGTGAATTAAATAGCTTCAAAAAGTGGGTTTAAGTTGTTCAAATTATTTTTATTTCCTGCTTCATCCCTTCAGTATAATGGAACTATTTTTTTCTTGAACATTTGCCCAGCAAGGTGGTAGATGCCCCATATTGAAGATTCAAGATCAGGTTGGACAGGGCTCTGAGCAATCTGATCTAGTTGAAGATGTCCCTGCTTAATGCAGGGGGGTTGGACTAGATGTCCTTTAAAGGTCCCTTCCAGCTCAAAGCATTCTATGATTCTATATTCAGGCAGAGGAATACATCCAGCATGGAAAATTCCAGTAGAGACCATTACAAGGCCTTGTTACCAGCCCTTTGTAATTTTGCCAAACACTAACAGGAAGAGACAGCCTGCTGTAGTGATAGCTGCTGGTGTCAGCTCCATGTGGAATGACATCAGGAGCCAATATCGTTGAGTGGTGCCACATGTTACTTCTGCCATTACTCAGAAACTAGAACTTTTTCTTAGTAAATGGTAATGTGGTAGGCCACAGTTGTATTTTAAATAAGTCATTTTACACTTGTAATGAGGTGTAAAGATGGAACTAAACAAGAAAATCTGTATTACAAAGTCCCGTAGGGTTTTTTTCCCAGGAAGGATTGCTGTGCTCAAGCAGCATGGCTTTCTGCAGATCAAGGCCAACAAACTAAAGCCTGAAAGCTCAAGGTGAGCTATCATCTTCATCATAGGTTGCAGAGCAGGGACTGATTATAGACAAGGTGTGTTGCAGCAAACCAGAATTTAAGTTTACACAATGTAAATAGGAGTACAGCAAGGCAGATCCAGCGTCAGAAAGGGCTGAGAATAGGAATCAGTGCAGCCTGTCTGCAGGCCAGCATGAAGGTGCAAACATCTGCGAGATGTGGCAAATCAAAACCAAAATGACTTTCTGTTAAAAGCCTCGCCAAAATTCAGCAAGTGTTCTTTTCAAATAAAACCTCCTCTTACTTATCTACCTCAGCCACATAAGCTTTTAATTAGATCATATGTGGAGCTTCATATTCAGCTCCCTGAAACTGGAAAACTCCAAGAAAGCTTTTCCAAAGTGAAGCCGTATCAAGTTGCTCTTGTTCACAGCATTTCCTTCTCTAGATAAAGAAGCAAAATGAAGAGGTCCAAGCAGATGACAAACACTAACACACCTGACATGGCTTAAGGGCTTATTATTATTGCTATTATTATTATTATTACTATTACTATGCCTTACAGCAGTCAAAAGCATTTCAGCTCAGAGACTCCAAAGTCCAAAAAAGAAAACCCAGCTGGAAGTACTGTCACGTCTTTCTCCTTATCTACCTTCTCTTCAGATGCTGTCTGACACATTTTCATTGCTTCCTTTCATGACAAACATGAATCATTTATACCTAACAGTGTCACTCAGACTAGCAAACATCTCTGGCTTAGTTTGCCCTGTAGCCTTTTTATGAGGCTGTCTATCACTCCGCAAAGTTGGCAGTGATGTGTGCACTACCACAGATCTGTTTCTGATCATATCTTACAGTTACGCTGCAAATGAGAACTCCTAATATGGGGCTATCAGCACACAAATTGCTGAAGCCTAACAATGCCACATGAAGAAGTGTAAACAACTGGAATCTGCTCCATTTAAGCAATGCACAATGCTTGCATTGTGTGCCCAAAAACAACAACTGAAAGGATCGTTTCTGGATTTTGAAGCCGGTCCGTTGCCAAAGCAGAATGGGAAAGCACACAAAAAAGGGAATGTTTTAATGCATCCACTGACACCACTTCAAACTGGAGTAGGATCACAGAGAACTCCAGTACTTGGAAAAATCAAATACTTTGCCCTTGAAATTCTCCCTGTGAAGTAGTTTTGGGAAGATTGGGAGGACTGAGAACAAACAATAAACAGAAAAACATGTCACCCAGTCAGAGTCTGGGTTTATTGGCACAATTAAATGAAGGTACAGCTGGAAAACTGATCATCCTATGAACACTACTTTTCCTCTAGCTACCACAGCAGAGAGGGCTGCAGTGCAGATTGGCAATCCCAGCTTCAGTGGCTTGGTTCTTGGCTCTCTCTCTCACAGCACAGACACTTCTCCTGCCGTAGTATTTTTGCTAGATTAAATGTGTAGAATTCTCTATTTTTTTCCTTCTATCTCCTATTCATCTCAAAACACAGGCAAAGCAAATTGGCTTACTCTCAGGTGACAAGCTGTGGAAGTTCATCCTCTCTCCTGTCCTAATTATTTGGGAGATTACTGGAAGTAGAAGAAGGGGGCATGCATGGGAGAAACCTTTTTTCAGCTGCTGGTATCCAGCTCCCAGGACTGAGAAAGTCGTACTGACTTGAAGTCATCTAGATGGCACTAGCAGAAACTTCATTTGATGCAAGCTTGCCATAATATTTGGACTTTACTTTCAGCACAGAACCCTCATTTGTGTGCTGTCTTTCCCTCTGTTGTTCTTTTCTCTACTAGAGATGAAGGAAAACCTGAAAGTGTGAAGAGGGCTATTCCACACCTACTTATAGGGGAGAATTGGAAGTTGAGATATATTCAAGACAAGCTTT
>VWZK01006310.1:327267-368464 GCA_013396935.1 Baryphthengus martii | reverse complement strand
GTGACAAGTGGAGTCCCTCAAGGATCAGCCCTGGGACTGGTCTTGTTCNTCAAGGATCAGCCCTGGGACTGGTCTTGTTCAACATCTTCATCAGCGACATGGACAGTGGCATCGAGTGCACTCTCAGCAGGTTTACCAACAACACCAAGCTGCGTGGTGTGGCTGACACGCTGGAGGGAAGGGATGACATCCAAAGGGACCTTGACAGGTTGGAGAGGTGGGCCCACGCCAACCTCATGAGGGTCAACAAGGCCAAGTGTAGGGTCCTGCATCTGCGTTGGGGCAATGCCAAGCACCGATACAGGCTGGACAGTGACTGACTTGAGAGCAGCCCAGAAGAAAAGGACTTGGGGGTGATGGTGGACAAGCTGTCAGTGCACACTCTGGGCTGCATCAAGAGAAGCATGGCCAGCAGGCCAAGGGAGGTGATTCTCCCCATCTACTCCACTCTTGTGAGACCCCATCTGGAGCACTGCATCCAGTTCTGGATCCTCTATTACAAGAAAGATATGGACATGCTGGAATGTGTCCAGAGAAGGGCCACAAGGATGATCAGAGGGCTGGAGCATCTCTCCTATGAAGACAGGCTGAGAGAGTTGGGGTTATTCAGTCTGGAGAAGAGAAGATTCCGAGGAGATGTTATTGTGGCCTTCCAGTATCTGAAGGGGACCTACAAGAAAGCTGGGGAGGGACTTTTTAGGATGTCGGGTAGTGATAGGATAAGGGGGAATGGATCCAAACTAGAGAAGAGTAGATTTAGATTGCACATTAGGAAGAAGTTCTTCACCATGAGGATGGTGAGACACTGGAACAGGTTGCCCAGGGAAGTGGTGGAAGACCCATTCCTGGAAGTTTTTAAGGCCAGGCTGGATGGGGCTCTGAGCAACCTAATCTAGTGGGAGATGTCCCTGCCCATGGCAGAGGAGTTGGAACTAGATGATCTTTAAGGTCCCTTCCAACCCTGACAATTCTATGATTCTATGAAGACAGAAGAGGAATAGGTAGGAGAACAGCAGCATTGAACCCTAAATCAGCCATTGCAAAGCACTGGAAGCAGTGAATGCTCAGACCATTCTTGTCAGTAACAATAGTACCAACACATATAGCAGGGATCTTATAGCTTGCACCATAAAGAAACAACATGAAAACTTTAACTTCTCTATGGAGGGAACATACTCTAGAAAGGCCTGTGTTAATCACAGAATCATAGAATACCAGGTTGGAAGGGACTTCAAGGATCATTTGGTCCAACTTTTCTTGGCAAAAGCATAGTTTAGACAAGATGACCCAGCACCCTGTCCAGCTGAATCTTTAAAGTGTTATGGACCCCACCATTTGCCTGGGTAGATTATTCCAACGGCTGATCGCACTTGTGAAAAATTTACCTCTTGTGTCTAATTGGAATTTCTGCAGGAGTAACTTGCACTCATTATCCCTTCTCTTTTCCATATGATTCCGTGTAAAAAAGGAGTCTTCATCTTTGTAGCAACCCTATAAATACTGGAAAATGGTGATAAGGTCTCCTATATGCCTTTTTTTTTTTTTTTTTCAAGGCAGAACAAACCCCGTTCTCTCAGCCTTTCCTGATATGGCATCTTCCCAGTCATTTGATCATCCTTACGGCCCTTCTCTGGATCCTCTCCAGCCTGTCCACATCTTTTTTGTATAGCAGGGACCAAAACTGAACACAATATTCCAGGTGTGGCCTTACAAGAGCTGAGTAGAGTGGGATAATGACTTCTTTATCTTCACTGGTGATGCTCTTGTTGATACAACCCAGCACTCTGGTGGTTTTCCTTGGGATGCAACACATTTCATATATGTTGAGCTAATGAAGTAGAATGGGTGCATGTGTTCTGAGGTCAGTATTGGCTGTCAGCCCCACTCCTACACAGTCAGCCTCTGTCTCGCAAAGGTAGCCAATGATTGCCACTAGTCTTTCTATTTATCCCCTTGTATTCATAGAATTTACCTGAAATTTAGAGAAATGATTTTCTAATAGTACAATTAGAAATGGTATCTCTGAATGATGACCAGTACAATTCAACAAACATTCAGCTCTGGCTCTATGCCTGTAAATACTCAGAAAGGCATACTTTACCTTACTGAGGCTGATCTCTGTCTTCCGGTAAAAGGAGACAGAAAAGTGTGCTGGATTCACTCTCTTTAGGTTTGCAGATGAAGCTTATGTTCTGAATTGTTACCTCAAAGAACATCTCTATCCAGTGTGTACAGAAGTAACATAGGAAGCTTTGTAAAGAGCCAGAAACCAGAAACCTGAATTCTTATTTACAAAAAAAAAAAATTAAAAAAAAAATCAACACCTCCAATCCTTTCAGTAAAAATAAAAAACTAAGGGAGGAATATGTCCTTTGCCCTTCAGATTTTTGCTTGTGTCTAAAACATTTATTATGAGGAAATAAACAAAATAGAAGTTGAGGAAACAAAGAAAACCTGTGCTCTCCCTTCTGTGCACCCTATTTCCATGCTACTTCTACTCATAAATAAGCTAGAATTTCCCCAGGACCAATTAGGGCTTTTATTGGCAGAACTACAGAGCAGTACCCTTGGTAGAGCTTTCCATTTAAAAGCTCTAATATGCACATTATCTGATTCTGAGCAACGTTCTTCTGAGTAGAATTTATGCACTCACTCCCATTGAATGCCCCTTGGGACCAGAGACTATGTATAGTACTAATTCACTTAAATTTCTCATTTATTAAAAAAAAAAAAAAGAAAAGCTCACAAGTTCTTCCAAGTTGGTTTCTTTGTAATGATTGTAATTGACTGCTTCAGAGCAGCATAGGATACAGTGATCAAGAGGGGTAAGAACAGCAAGCTCATACATGACATATTAGAAAAAAATAATATATTTGTTTATATAAATAAGCAATAAAGTGACCAGAGTGGGAAAAAGCCCCCAAGATATCACAATTGTATGACGTTCAAAATGGAAATCAATCAACCAGTAAATCAACTGGAAAAGACTCACTTTCCCTGCATAACAAAAAATTTTGTCATGTTTTTCTGCAATTTAGAGAAACAGTTATTTGCCTGCTTGGGTCATTTTCAAATCATCTGGTTGACAAACACATTTTTAGATCTCTTTGTAAAAAACCCGTGGATTTAAGGATGTAGTTATTATTTTAAGAAAAGAAAGAAATTAATAAATAAAAAACCTGTTGAGAAATGCAGCCATGAATGTTTCAGTTGGAAGCCAGGGGGTGCTGAATATATTACATCTGGCTACATTTCGAGTGCAGAGCACTGGAAATCTGAGCCGGTACCATTTTGGAGCTCTGGCTTTACTGGAATAGAGTCTAGAACTGGGAACAGTCTACATTGGATGACCTTCACGGCTCATCTTTCCTCCCCTCTTACCAACATCTGAAGCATCTGGCAGAAAGAGGAAAGATGAGAACTGCTTGAATGGGAAAGTAGAGAATTTGTGACCAGTCAGCTTTGACAGCTTCATACAGATTTTGTCGTGTTAAAAGAACCTAAAGTTACTGAAGAAGAACCTTTTACATGCTGTACATCCAATCATCTCTTTGGCTTTCTATCACCTTTCCAGAAAATCCAAATGTAATCTATCATTTGTGCTGACTGCTGCAACTTACTGCACGTGGTGCCTCCACCCCACGGTTTTCAGCACTGAATGCTATGAAGAAGATAACTGAATGAATGGCCAGATCCCCAATGCTTTTTGAAAAAAGCAAGAAACTCCTCTCTGCTTTTGAGTAACAAAGTTGACACGGTGTACTTCCATAAGGTGCTAGAAATTGTCAACCCCCTGAATTTCTCAAATCCTGTTGTGAAACAGTTCTTATACAAATCATTGACAACAATTAGGGATTAAAAATAAGGTTTCTTTAAATTTAGTAAGAGCCATCACAAAGACAGACTATGGGAAAAGAATTTGTCAGCTGCATCTTCAATCTTGTAGCCTGAGTTTAGGTCTTCTGAAGCTGGCTTGCACTCGGATCTCATGCTAAGGCTGAATTTCTACGGGTGCACCTTGTACTGGAGTTGGAAATCACACCGCTTATTAATGCCTGTGCCAAACTAGCACTAGCCAGATGAGCCAATGCTATTTGACCATTTTATCAATTCCTTTCAGAATAAGACTCAAAATGAGAAGCTTTGAATGTCTGTTGAAAGGATTCTTTACCCTGGAAAACAAGGGTGTGAACATAAGCATAAAAACCCTCAAGATTGTGACAGAAAACATGGCCTGAAAAGTTTAAAATCCTTTAAAACACATCCATAAATATTTCTCAGTGTTTGATCTAGCAAGGCACATATCTTTCAACCTGATGCTAGAGCATGTGTTTCCAAACACAACATGATAAAATTGCTTTGATGCTCAGGCATCCAGCACGGCCATTGCCCCCTAGTTAGGACGGCTGCCTTAATAAACTGTCCCTTGGGATAAGGAATTGCTTTTCTACAGGTGTAAGAGAAAGGGGTTAAAGGAAGGCTCATGAAGAAAATGAAACCCCAACTGGTCATAACCACGTTTAGGTTAGTGATACATGAAGAAAATGAAACCCCAACTGGTCATAACCACGTTTAGGTTAGTGATAATTCGAGCAACTGCAACATGCAGCGGACTCTTCAAGCACCACATTGTCTCTCTGAACAATGCACGTCTCTGTCGGTGACTGCACTCCATCATATTGGCTACAACAATCCTAAATCAGGACTAAAGTAACAAGACCTTCACCTGACCACTGTCACTTCATCTTCATGCTGCCTCATTCCTACCATTCATCTCGCAGGGTACCTGTCAATATTGCTGAGAATCTGCAGGGCCAGTGTCCGTATCTCCGTGCAGATGGGCTACAAAAGATGCTTACTTCGCATGTTCACATAACTGCTTTTGACCTCACGCAGTATGAACTGTCCTTTCATGGGTTTTGATTGTATAGATCCCTGATTATCTTCATGGGGAAAAAGAATTTAAGTGCCTTTCTTTGGTTCACTGCCAAATGCTTTTCATACAGTCTAAAAACATCTTGCCGCTTCTTTCACAGCCCTGCCCCTTCCTCCTCCCCTCTTGCATCTGCTGCTATAAAAATCAGTCTGTTCCATATTTCTAAAAATTGAAAAGTAGATTTCTGAATCACTTCACCTTTGGTTGCCACCCAGATTATTAATCGTTATATCATAAATAGAGGCTCAGTTGGCTCTAAGCAACTGTTATTTTAGTGTCTGACAGGCGCAGGCTTCCTTCTTAGTCTGGTAACGTATTTACATTCCTGTATCCTGGCCCACTATTGAAGCTTTCCCCAGCTCTCATTCAGACAAAATTCCCACTGAGATTTTACAGGCCCCCCTCCAATGAATCCTTAGCATCTCTCTCATGTGCGGTACTCAGCATGATGGAACATGAATCCAAGCTGTGTGTGCAGGTCCCTTCCTCGCGGCATTCTGCTACAGCTCCAATCAAGTGAAAATTTACCCTGATTGCTATAAGAAGAAAAGGATGCTGCTGAAGCGTTCTCAACACACTGCCTTTTTTGCAATGCTCTGCATTTCTTTGGTCTAAACCAACCCCTATCTGCCTCCTGGCATACTCCAAACCAGGATTTCCAGGTGCCACTGTGACTAGAATTTAATTTGATGTGAGCAGTTGGAATCTCCTGCTCCTAATAAATGCTCTTATTTGTCTAACCAGATGAAAATGACAGCAAAGGAGTCACAGAGGGTGCCTAGGTCCTTAGTTTACAAGACCAGAGCCTCTTCAATGGCACCAAGAGAAGGTGACAGAACTGACCTCATAGAGCCACAATCTCAGAGCCCCAGCACCCCATTCTGCTTACCACAGTGAAGCTGCTCCAGCACACAGCATGGCCACAGACAAAGCCTAGTGGCTACAAGAGCTCCTCTGACAGCAATTGGTGGTCTGGGCAGGTGCCACCGGACTAGTGCAAATCAGCGACCAGAGGTGAAACAAGGCTGTCCCTGTCGAGTAGTACCTGTGGAAGAGGCTGTGCACAGACACTCTGACACAAAAGCACAATGTTCTCCTAAATCACTGCTCCCCGCACTTTGTGCCACAGGGTAACAAGTCCATCCCGATGGCAGGAACAGGCTTGTTTCATCTCTCTGAAGCCATCCTTTCTCACTAGCAAGGCACTTGCACTTGCAGTCCCTTGCCAGGACAGTTTTGCTGACGATTTCCATACAGAGGGCCAACATGTCTAAGAAAAAATGTCCATATGAAGATTCAGGGAAGAGAGAAATGGAGACACCTTTTATTC
The DNA here is from genome assembly GCA_013396935.1 of Baryphthengus martii. NCBI lineage: Eukaryota > Metazoa > Chordata > Aves > Coraciiformes > Momotidae > Baryphthengus > Baryphthengus martii. The sequence goes on along the minus strand of VWZK01006310.1, from coordinate 362,198 downwards.
CTCCACAACCAAAACCAAGTTGGAGTGCCCCCACATCTTTTCTCAGAGCATTAATGCGAGGGAAGTCCTTAACTATCCCATAGATACAAAGGTTTGAATGTCATTTTTGTGCTAGGCACCGGAGCTAATTTTCCTATTCAGTGATTCTGTCCTTTTGTAAAATGTGTACAATACGCAACATCATTTATTATAAAAGAAAGAGTGTGCAAGATTAAAATTCTGACAGAGGCGTATTAGCTTTGCTTGGCAAAGGACAAAACTTCATATGTTTGTGAATCATTCCTGAGATAATCATACTCCTTTAAATACCATAAAGAAAACAATTTTCATGTTTGTTCTGGAAAGCATCATGAATATTAACACAAGACAAAGACAATTTGTCCCTTTTGGGGAGTAATGAGGTTTTTTCCTTCAAAAGATTTTGTAATGACAGTATATAGACTTTGAATGGTTAAAGACACTATTAATCTGAGACAGATTTGTGTGTGAATTTTTGTACCATAAATCTGGTAGATACCATAGTTAGTGTTAAAAATGAAGCCCAACTGGTAGCATTTTGAGTGTTTGTACTCACCCTTCCTATATGAGAAAGATGTGTAATTTTGGAGACATTTAGGTTCACAGTAGCATACTACCCATTGAATACTTCAAGGAGCTCTAAAGGTTTAGAAATTTATTTTGAGGGAGGAAAGGAGGAAAGAAGAGTAGAAGGAACATCTTAATTTGCATTTAAAATGTCTTGTTTTAACAGTAAGTAAGAATCTGAGTCAGATATATGCAATGGATGCTGTTTGAATAAAGACAAAGCCTTTCAGCTTACGGAATTCTCCATGAGCTACAGTTTCAGTCAAAGTTTAATGTAAAATACCTTTTCATGATCCCTCTTACTTGTAGCTAATGTACAGGACTGTAGAAAACAATGAACTATTCTCATCTCCTCAGTAAAGTCTTACACAACCAGAAAATGTGTAATTTAATTTCTGTTGCAGTTTTCTGACAACAACAGCAAATGTAATTATATATTTACCAGCTTCACAAATGTACTGAGAGATAAAGTATTTTTTATTAAGTTATTTTAGAGAGTGTTTCTCTACATTCATAATCACCTTTAACAGGATAGTTGCTGAAGAGACCTATACAACAGGACAAAAGAGTACAAAGGTAATTTGGAGATCTGGAATTATTCCTATCACTCATCAGATCAGATTTTTCAGAAAACTGCAAGTAAGGGTTTCAGGGAAACAGTCAGACAGAGGTATAAATGCCCTAGTCAGGATGCAAGACCATCACAGTTCTATATTACAAAAATAGATTGATGCTTAAGACATGGTTTATGCACTTAACATCTTTAAAAATGTCAAACTTGAATCTGGGAAGAGTTGGAAACAAAGTTATGGTTAGCTCCCTAATGACACAAGAATATAGGTTTCATCCCATGTCAGTCAGTTTTCGTACAAAAATAAGTGATGTATCTTGGTGGTGGGAATCACTGCTCCTGTGTTAGTGTAGAAAAAGAAAAATGGAAGTCACAAGCACTACTTATGTCACGCATAATCATTCCTGAGAAAAAAAATATGTAAGGGAAAAATTTCATTCTGGATATGGAATCGAATACCACAACAAAGAGCCAGGGTGTTTGTTGATAAACGCTGATAAATCAAAATCCAAATCACAGACTAGAATTGATTATACAAACCAAAATGCAAAGGTAGACAAATAAAACCCTTTTTTTTCTCTTTCTCTCTTTGTTTTTTTAAAAAATATAATCTAACACTTTGTCAAAATCACACTGAGCAGATCCGAACCACTCTGAACTCATTCAGCATAGGGCATATTGATCAGCAGAACCCAGACTAGGGAAAAAAAGCCTAGATGCAAACAACTGAATTTAGTCAACTGAAGTTGTCCAACAGCTAGCAAAAAAAGGATGTAGATCATTTGGACCATAGCATAGTTTTATGAAAGTCATGTGAGTTGTTTCAAAGGGCAGTGTAGGGAAGGAGATGCACTGACATTAAAGAAGTAATTTTTTCCACTGCACTAATTGTAATATTTAACTTGCTCACTGTGACTTTACAAATCCAAATAATAATGCTGGAGAAAATATTGGGCAAATAATCAAGATTTCCTTTAATTATAGGAGTTTCAAAATGATAAGAGGAAGCTCAGAGAAAAAACTGCAAGTTAAAAAAAAACCAGTTTAACATGACCCAGAAGTGTCAACGAGAAATCTGAGATACTGAGAAAGAAACAACTAATGTTCCAAAGAATAACTGTGGTTAAAGCCTTCAGTTCCAGAAGCTAATAATCACTATCATGTTGTACTGTTCCCAGGGAAAAATAAAAATCTTATCTGTAAGACTCTAGATTAAAAAAAAAAAAAGTTATTGCAAACCAAGTGGTTCAAGTGCCCTTTAGAAATGCTAAAGATTGAAGTTACAGACACAGAGAACTGCTACTCAGGAGTAATAAGCTGATGTCTTTATCTCAGATCAAATAATGAAAAACTATTCAAGGAGTTATGCAGCTAGAACAGGAGGTTGTTACAATATAATCCATTTAGCTTCACAGGACCCCAGCTTTGTTTTGATTTAAGCTCAAGGACTGGAATAAGCCTGTTTCAGAAATAGAAGCACTAACATCAAGGCTTGATTAAAGAAAGACTCTTATCTCCTCCTCTGTGTCTGTGTGAGGCTGTAAGGTATGCTCCACCTTTGCTCACACAGAGTGAAAGCTGGTCCCTCCTCGCTAGGGATCTACTCTTGCTCATGCCAGGAGGCAATTTCATATTTACAGAAGAGCCTGGCCCCTTCTGTGAATATTACTATAGAGGAGAGGCAAGCTTCCCCAAGAGGCAGCTTGCGACCCAGAATTTACCTCTTTGGCTATGTACTGTGGAAATATATACATAATTTATCAGTTGTCCTGGCTAACTGGGGAGGTTCCAGTAGACCGGAGGTTAGCAGATGTGACACACTTCTGCCAGAAGGAGTATCTGGGGAACTGTCAGTCTGATCTTGGTGCCAGGGAAGGTTTTGGAGCAGATCATCTTGAGCGCCATACGGGACAACCAGGTGATCAGGCCTAGTCAGCATGGGTGTATGAAAGGCAGGTCCTGCTTGACTAACCTGATCTCCTACGACAAAGTGACCCACTTAGTGGATGGGGGAAAGGCTGTGGATATTGTTGATCTGGAGTTTATTAAAACTTTTGACAATGTTCCCCATATCATTCTCCTGGAGAAACTGGCTGCTTATGGCTTGGATGGACATACACTTCACTGGATAAAAAATTGGCTGGATGGTCAGGCCTAGAGAGTGGTGGGTGGTGAATGAAGTTAAATCCAGTTGATGGCAGTCACACAGGTGTTCCCTAGGGCTCAGTACTGGGGCCAGTTCTGTTACACAGGGGGATTGAGGGCACTCTTAGCAAGTTTGCAGATGACACCCACTTAGGTGAGAGTATTGACTTTCTTGAAGGTAGGGGGCTCTACAGAGGGATCTGGACAGGCTGGATCAATGGGCCAAAGCCAATGGTATGAGGTTCAATAATGCCAAGTGCTAAATACTGCACTTGGGTCACAACAACCCCTTGCAATGCTACAGAGGCTTGGAGAAGAGTGGTTGGAAAGCCTGGAGGTAAAGGACCTGGGGGTTCTGGTCAACAGCCAGCTGAATATGAGCCAGCAGTATGCCCAGGTGGCCAAGAAGGTCAATGGCATCCTGGCTTGTATCAGGAACAGTGTGGCCAGTACAACTAGGAAAGTGTCAACCCCTGTACTCAGCACTGGTGAGGCTGCACATCGAATACTGGGTTCAGTTTTGGGCCTCTCACTCAAGAAGGACATTTTGATGCTGGAACGTGTCCGAAGAAGGGCAACAAAGCTGGTGAGGGGTCTAGAAAACAAGTCTTACGAGTAGCAGCTGAAAGAACTGGGGTGTTTTAGTCTCGAGAAAAGGAGGCTCAGGGGAGAACTTACCACTCTCTACAACTACCTGAAAGGAGTTTCATCAGACTCCTTGCCCACATCTCTCCATTTTACAGTGCAGCTTTCATTCTCTCTGCTTTTCTATCAGGTTTTCTTCCTCCTCCCCTTTCACTAGATGTGGGCGCAGATATCACAAAAGATGACAAAAAGACAGACAGCTTCCCTGCTCCGTACTTCAACGTCCATGCTTATCCTGGTCCAGAGAAGCTATTACTAATCAAATTTACTGTGTTCAATCATGACAGAATATTTGGATGTATCAGCCAGAAAAACTGAAGTCTTTCTTAAGCTTGTGCTAATTTCAATCACTTTAAGACTTGTACCTTGGCTAAATTTGTGCAGTATTTTCAGGCACTGAAAGACACACATTCTGACACAAAAGGCACTGCTACTGAATTTATAATCACAGTCCAAGGGCTTAGAGGCACTATCGATATTTTGCAAGCTTACTAGAACTATTTTTTAATTTAAGTTTGTTCTTAGGAATGTTTCTTTTCCAAGATTGACTCTAATAACTAGCATTCAACATTCAGCCAAACTTTAATCTTATCTTCTCATTACAAACAGCTGAAAGCTTGATTAACTTTCAGAAAACGCAGTGAACCAGCGCTCTGCCCATGAAGATTTCCAGCCAAAAAATATTCTAGCTTTTAAGTAAATATCGTTTAGGCTACAGATCAAAAGATATATTAGACCTTAAAATTACATATAAATAATGAGAATACTTCTTCAAAATAAAAGTCTATATAAAACATGTTCTGGTTTTCATAATGCCTCTACCACAGCACATCAATGACAGTCAAGTTAATTCAGCTCATATATTCCAGACTGTTCTAACAGAAAATGGAAGACTAACATCATCGACCAGCACAGAGATCTGAATAGATATCTCTTTGCAAATCTCCTGTGGTCTGGAAATGTCTCCTACCCTTCTCTTTCCCTATTGCAAGATGAAACATTTGCATTTCAATAGCTCCTAATCTTCCGCTAAACTTAAAATTGATCATTCAGCCCAGGCACAACAAGGCATTAGTTACCCTAGACTATCAACGCTACTAGAATTAATTTTTTTTCCCCCACTTGAAATGCTTTCTTTCCTTTCTGAACAGGATGGCCTCCCAAACACAATAAAATAATGAAAGTGAAATTCAGGCATATGCATTGATCCTTTTCATTTATATCCCCTTGCCTCTCTGTAATTTTTGAAGGAAGATATTTGCAGGAGGGGGAAGGGGAAGAGATTACTTTTTTGTAGGCTGTAGTCACTGGCTTTATCAGTGGAAGGTCTTTTCCATGAAATTTAGAGCTATGTAGCAGTCTGTAGCCTCAGATATCTCACGGCATAAAATATTTCCAGACAATATTTTGGAAATTTCATTAGTAAGAATGAGAGATCAACACTTACCCCTAAAAGGTAATCTTAGCTTTTTTTATGATTGTATACCACAGAACTGGAGACCAATGTCACAAACCTACCCTACCTTTGTTGAGTACGACTAAGGCCCAGCTAAGTTAAAGAAATGTCTTTGAGAAGAACATTAAATATAAGCTGTTCACAGTAACAACACAAAGCCCAACACAAAGACAACACAAAGCCCAACACAAAGAGAGTCTTTATCTTCAGCACATTGTTGTTCTTTCTGTAAGTTTTTTTTCTAGCACTAGGATATGTTCTAATGGAAAAAATTCCTTCCTAAACCTTCCAGCTTCTAGTAGTCACCAGACTACTAGAGGTACTAGAAATGCCATTCTGTGCCAATCCATGCAAATTAAAATAGTTCCACCCTTGCGTGTAGAAACTCAGTTTTTATGCTCAGGACAGAACATAGCCTCCTTTTCATCTCTGAGTCAGCAATGTGTTGCCCACAAGACAGAATCACAAATATCTCAGTTTCAACACTGAATTTGACACCTGAGCAGCCAGATACATTCTTATTCTGTATAGAGTACTGCTTGTATGTTGGGATCTATCTTAGGGGTTGTGTCAAAACTCGGATTTCCACTCATCCATTTATTTTACAAAAGTAAAGCATGACAATTACTAGATGCAAGAGGAGAGCATGTTGGGCTGCTTTTGGCAAAATCTTGTAAAGAACTAGAAAAATCAATCCCTCTTTAAATGATCTATTAAGTTAGTTATTCCCTTGTTATCATTTAATAGATACAATTCAAACATAACATTTGAGCTTAGGTTACTCTGATGTTTAAAATTAAGGCCATAGCAAACAAAATCCTACTCTCAAATACTTTCCGTACTAGTAAACAAGAAAATCCCATGAAGTGTAGGGATAGAAAATACAGAAAGTTATATTTTCCTTACATCTCCACAGCTATCTCCTATACTTTACTCCTATTAGTTATCTAAGAAGGAAGTCATCATATAAATGTCATGTTAAGCAGTCTTGTCATATATGCATATAGCATGTATGTGGATCTGTTTTCTCTACATTTGACTGGTCAAGCTACAATCCAGGCAGCTAAGATTTTTCAATGCTGCCCTAATTTTGATGAATTCCAGTTCAGAAGTTAACTTCCCTATACTGTAGTCTCTTATCTCCTGCTGTTGCTGTGTAGACATTAGCGTGATGTCAGATTCCCTATCAGCATTTGTACAAGCAGCCTAATGGGTATAAGAATTATCCATGTTTGAAACTAGGTATCAGTCATCTGTTTTTCAGTATATAGCTAGTCTTGCTCATCAGTGAATAATTATATTCCCAAACATACCGAACATGTCTGCTAAATAAATACTGGGAGAAAGACAAGTTTTGTATTTGACAGCGATTTTAATCATGACAGGCTCCTTTTTTTCCTTCCAAATGCACAAAACAAAGGAGTTTTACAATACTGCCACTATTTGATTATCATACAAGAAACCATCTATAGGCCTTTCATTCTGCACTGTTATTCTGCTTTGTGTTTCAGAGAAAACCAAAAGGATCATAAGATACTCAAGCTGTCTTACAGCAGCTTGCTTGGAGATCTGACATTGATAATCATGTTTATTGTTGAAAAGTATCGTGAAGCAACAGATTACAAGGCAGCCTATAAAGATGATCCAGGGTTTTTTTTTGTCGTCTGTAAAGCAGAATTAGTAAAGATCACATGGACAGAAAGCTGATAGACAAGACTTTTTGTCTTAGCTTAATCACAGAATCATAGAATAATTAAGGTTGGAAAAGACGTCTAGGATCAAGTCCAACCTATTAATGAACAACCAAAATATCCCGCATTTTTAGAAGGAAAAACTCTTTGAGATCCAAGTAGTAGAGTTCAGGCAAAACCTATGACTTGCACTGTGAATAACACTCAACAAAATGCATGAGTGTATAATAATGCATTAGTGACTGAGTCTTCATCTCCAAACAGTGATTAAACTATTCATTACATTCAGTCAACATTTTTGAGAGTCACTGGAAGACACCAGCTGATTGACAGGTGCTTTGGGGAATGAAGCCTGAGCATGTTTCAGTAACTATGTAGTGAGGTTTTCTCTGGTGCAGTTTGTTCTGAGAATTCATTTTCACGCTTCCTACAGAATATATTATTGTCAGATACCATACTATGCAGGTACAAGGCTCAACAAGTGGCCAACTGTTCAAAACAGTGTTTTCCTCAAATCCTCTGGAATAATTCTTTCCAATCTGCCCCCTTTAAAAAAATTTTATAAAACAGACAGCTCTGAAAACGGGCCATTTCAGGTGATGGTTCAGCATTTCTCACCATCTTCCTGGTTGTTTGCTCTCAGTGTGTCATAATTTTTCCACCTCACGGCCCATAGGGTATTATAACTCCTCTGTAGTTTCTGGGCATTCCACTATCTGGCATGTTTTTTTTCCCCTTGTGAGTTAATTGCACATTTGAAAATGGATAACCGAGGTACCAAAGACTGACTGGCTAGCCCAAACTCACACAGTAAGTAGTGGAAGATGCAGATCCATTCTAAAGGCCACCCTATCTACCAAGGCACCTTTAACTTACACAGTTGCACCATTTATTTCCATCTCTTCCTGCCTCTTCTTTCTCCACTCTGCCTTTTAAGCCTTGGAAGGGCTTCTCATTAAACCATTTCCCTCTTTCAAATCCCTTCAGTGCTTCTTTCATTGCCAAAAGTATCTCCACAACTGTGAGCTTGCATGAGGGCACTAATAAGCCTTACTTTTTCCCAGAATCAGGAAAGATTTTCTTCAAGAACAACACTGAAAATCAAGTAAGCAACCACAAAGAGAGATGTTATTTTGAGATGTATCTTCAGTGGTAACAACAAATTGAGAGCTTTTGATAAGCTGAAGTGCTTTTATTCACAGGTCAGTTGTGGTTTCATGCCAGCAGAAATGGAAGTTTTACTTTCTGTTTTCCAATAACATTTTTATGGTATTATGTTATTTTTCATTTTTCAGATGATACTTGCAATGATGAGACATAAGTCAAGCCAAAGCAGGGAGAAGACTTGATTGAAACACAATTTCCCTTGCAGTGAGGGAGCAACCTTTCTTAAAAGCTTAGAAGCTGTGCTAGAAAGCCATTCATTTATTTTATCAAATGACAAATAAGTACCTTCAACTTTGACTTGCTGTCTGCATCTCTGTTCCTCTCATTCAGTTTCACTATAATGCATGAACTACCTCTATTAATTGATTAAAACTGGTCTCCAAATGTGGTCCAAAAATCAAAGACCACACTTTGATGATACCAGGATCTGGATATGAAAAAGCATAATTTTGAGACACTTCATTCTTTATCGGAGTCTTGTCAGCTTTCCTCTGTACCTGGGCTTATTGGTCACCAGCAGTAAAAGAGATTGAAGCAATTAGGAATTTCCACATTGAGTGAAACTGCTCTTCCACATGTCAACATACTACATGCATATAAACTTCTCCATCAACGTCTTGAAACTCACATGGATATCACCCTTGGAGGATTTTCTCTTTAAGGAACGCAGGCAAAACAGGAAATATCAATATATCTGAGCTAACCATAGTAGTCTTAGAAGCACAATAAGGAATATATCATTGTTCCCTTCTCCTTCCTTTACCCTTTCTACTCATTTCATCATGCACAAGTACATTGGTCCTCTCTTTAATAAAGGGTAAGTCTATCAGGGATGCTTACCATGGATAATGTTGTTTAACATCTTTATTAATGACCTGGATGATTGTACTGAGTGCTCTCTCAGCAATTCTGTAGGTGATAGAAAACTGGGAGGGGTTTTTGAGACACCTAATGGTTCTTCTGCCATTTAAGGAGACCTTGACAGACTGGTGAAATGAAGAGAGAGGAATGAAGTTCAAAAAGGGGAAATGCAAAGGGATTCCTGCTCCTGTGGAGGACTAAACCATGCTCTGGTGCAGGCTGGGTGTCAACAATCTGGAAACCAGGTTTTCAGAGAAAGACCTGAGGTTCCTGGTAAACAAGAAGTTGAACATGAGCCAGCAATGTGTTTCTGTGACAAGGAAGGCCAACAGCATCCTCAGCTGCATTAGGATGAGTATTGCCAGTGGACTGACAGAAGTGATTCTTCCCCTCTGCTCAGCCCTGGTGAGATAAACCTGGGATACTGAATCAGTTCTGGGATCCCCAATACAAGGCAGACTTACTGGAGTAAGTTCAGTGAAGGGCAATGGGGATGTTGAAATGTTCAGAGCATCTGTCATCTGAAGAGAGTGTGGATCAGCTGGGGTTATCTAGCCTGGAGAACAGGTTAATAGAAATTCATTTTCCACTTCAAAAAAATCTGTAAAAATTAACTCAAATGCCTGAATGAAAAAAAAATGTAGAGCAATACCCACTGCATTATTAAAAATAATAATAATAAAATCCAGCTATTTTCAGGTTACTTATGTGAAATTACTTTAGGTATGGTGACATTGAAGGTCTTCAAGATGTGATTAGACAAGGTGCTAGATAATCTCATCTAGGCTCTCTTTCCCGCAAAGGTTGGACCAGATGATCCTCTGAGGTCCCTTCCAACCTGGGATGTTTGATGCTATGATAACATTTCCCCTTTTGCCTTTGAAAAGCAGAAGTTGCCCCAGGAAATATTCTTTCCATGCGAACCCTCAAAGCAATGTTTTTGAAGTGAAATGAGAAAAATGAGAAACTGGGAACTTGAAATACAGTGTTCACCGCTGCCAAAACATTTGAATGAAGGCAGATTTTCAGCGGAAACCAGTTTTAATTATCATAGTGGATGCCATGTTTTTGAGACATCTAAAATTCTTGAATGGCCAATGCAAAGACTAAATACACACAGAACACCAAACTTGGTCCCCAATCTTTGTAAGTATCTATGCAATAAAAGGTATTACTTATGGGCTATTCCCTTCATTATGGGAGGATTTGCAATGCTACTAACATGGAATATAGTGTAGCTCACAGCACACATTTTAAAGCTCCTTAACTCTCGAGCTACATGTCATATAGAATAATGTTTTCCCAGTCAAGAAGTCAAGAAACCATTCTTGAAAGCTGCATAAAAAAACCAGCTTGATAAACATTATGGCAAGTTGTGGTTTTTTTAAAAGTAATTATTCAGACTAAGTTTGGGAGGACTTACTTATCACCAGCAATGACAATCTTAAGAATTCTAGCACTAGACTGTTCCTAGGCATGGATTATATTTATACCTGGTGATACAATAGTCAACCTTAGCTATCTAAAGTTAGAATTCCTAATCCATGCACTACAGAATAAAAGAAAAGCACGCTGATTTTAAATTGTACTTGTTCTAAGCAACGAGCAGTACAGAAGAGTGTAAAAATACAGGTGGGGAGGTGGGGAAGAGAGGAATAGAAATTATGAAAAAATGAAACTAGTGCCATTTCTGGGAAACCAGCATCATAGAACCGACAGGTGCTGGTTAGGTAAAAGACGCAGCTACCCAGGAGGAATTTTTTCAAGCTAAGTGAAGTGAAACCGGCCCCAATCACAATTTGACTGTGACTGTTGAGTAGACAAAGAGCTGACTGCATTACTCAACACCCAGACATAATGAAAATAGGTGCAACAGCATAGTTCTATGAAATAAAAAGCAATAATATCAAGGCTGTTATTTTAGCTGAGTTCAGGTGAAAACTGGAGAAGAAAGAAATGTCACAGAATGGAGCTCCAGCGGCTTTTTGATAAACAGTTACAAGAAATGAAAGTGTCCTGGCAGACCAGACCTGTGTTAGTGAACAGTACAAAGAAACATTCCTAGGTAATGAAAAACATCCTAGTGACACTATAGCCTGGCACCACTTTGATTCAAAAGAACCAGCCCTTTTCTAAGTAATGCCCAGGCACAGTCTAAGAATTAATATAGACAAAGGAAAATTCTGAGTAGTAAATGTGCAAATAATTTTCCTCTTTTGTATCAACAATATAGATAAATTTATTTTATGTCAGTTAGCCCCAATAGTACAGATATCAATTTGCTAGTATATAGACACAGTCAGTCCGACTTGCTAAAGTAGAGATTGCAGCCCCAATTCTAGGAGTAGTTTTGCTCATCTCTTTAGTTGGACTTGGACCCAAAAATTGTTGAGCTGCATTGGTCCAGAAAAAAAATGTTGAAAAATTATTTTCTTTAGATATGTATGAGGGATGCAAGGTATTTTATGCTAAGACTAATGTATAACACGCCTTTACTATGTGCTGGAAAAAAAGACTCTCTGATTAGCTCAGAGAATTAGGTATTTCAAAAGAGAGATATTAATAGCACAAAAATGTGGTTATAAAACCATATTTAACATGGGAGAGAAAAAGCTTCACTTAAAAATTGCTCCCTGAGGAACTGAACACTTTGCCTCATAAAGAGCCGTGACAAGCCCAGAAGTGGAGGCTCATTGTGCTTCAATTGTCAGTGAAATGTTTCGTCTGAGAAGCTACTGGGTAACCCATCTTGAGCAGAGCGCTGAAACAGGCAAAAATGGCAAAAGGCATGATGCACGGCCAGCTGTTAGCTCAAGTAAGCATTTCACAGTTAAAGTTACAGTATTTCTTTCTTTGAAACAGCATATTTGCACCATCATCATCACAGAATGGCTCAAGTTGAAATGGACCTTAAAGATCATCTCGGTCCAAACCCTCTGCCATGGGAAGAGACATCTCCCACTAGTCCAGGTTGCTCAGTCTTATCCAGTCTGGTCTTAAACACTTCCAGGTATGAGGTATCCACAACTTCTCTGGACAATCCATTCCAGTGTCCATATATAATTCAATTCATGCAGGATATCTAATTTTCCCAAAAGTTTCTTGTGGGGGCTGCATCTGGATAGCTCTCCATGGAGCAACTAAAGCTGACTCTCATACAGAGACACATGGAGCATAACTCAAATCTGCCAGATTTCAGGTATTCAGCAACTTTTCTTGTTTCTCCTCTCTGAACACATCAAAATAGCAGTATTATTCATATCTGGAAAAGATGGTGATAGATTTTACCAAAAAAAAAAACCAAAAACTGGCCCAATTGGGTAAGCAACTGAAGGAGTGAGATGAAGGGATCTGGGATGGTCACTGTGGCCCAGGAGCTCTCTGATAACCAACCCCTCCTTGAAGACTGAGAAGGTCAAGCCCAAAGACATTGCTCAAGCAAGGAGATTACTGTATCCTGAGAAAACTGTTGATGCCTCAGGGCAGCAAACATAACCAGGAGACAACAGTCATCTTGTTCTTTGTATTAGTGGGTAACAAAAAAGTCCAGTTCTGGATACTTAGGTATTTCCACATTTAAATAACAGGGATTTGATTGAATTTTCCATGGCAGTAGCATTGAGCACTTCTGAATATTATCATTGTCTAATATCATATAGCTGTCTGAAACAAATTTGCATTCAGATCAGCAAAGCAGCCTCATTGACATTGACTTGAAAACATCAGGGTTTCGATATGGTAAGTATTCTAGATTGGATGAGAATTTATTCATTCTCTTATTTCATTAGTTTCACGAACCCACCCTTTACGCTTTCCTTCTTCTTTAATACAAAATTATATTCCACATATGTTACTCTCTCTAAGCAATTTCTCCTGCCTGCTAGATTACACTCTCCTAGCCCACAGTCTACTGTATTACTTAAGGCAAATTTTATAATTTTGAATAGTTCATTTACAACAGAGAGCAGTTTCTGTTCATTTTCAGATTTGATACAGTGCTAGTCCACATAGCTACCTTGTGCTACCAGACAGCTGTATCTCTGATAACATGCTCAGCCAGTCCCAGAACCCCTGAAATGGCTGCTCTAAACTTCATAGACATGCTGCTTCTATTCCTCAGCTTCCTTCCCATCTCTTTTTCAAACTCAAGGATCACAAAATATTCTGCAGGAATAAAAGGCCCTAAAGGTGCATATCCCTCAAATACCATGTCAAATATTATTTTATCCAGCCTTATAACAATAGAAAATTCATGTTACTTTTCCTCATAGGAATGTCGGTAGAAGTTATTAGCCCTGACAATCCTGGAGCAACATACTATATCAAAGTTCAAATCCAACTTCCCCCATAAATAAACTTTCTCCTCTCAGAAACACTTGGATTTCCAATTCTGTTGAGCAAAACAAACACGAATACTCACATACAAGCCTTCCAATTCAGAACAGAGAAGGTAAGAGAAAACATCCAACACAGCAAAAAATACAGATAATATAGTAAGGACAGTTGCTGTTTTATTGGTCCACTCTCACTACAATCCACCATCAGTATCTGAACACTTTTACCAGACTGACTGTGAATTTCTATTCTGTATCTTTTAATGCAGCCTACCTCATTACAGTCCCCTTGACAGCACAGAAGTAAGAGATGGTCTTGTTAACTGCCAGAAATAAAAGATATTTTAGCAGAAGAAAGCCTCTTTAAACAATATATTTCTTCAGGGACATTCATCAAGATGAGAGCAGTAATAACGTAATTCTTCAGTAGTTAATACATGAAATATAGAGTATTGTGTAAAGCACAGCTTTGTTAAAATCCATATGGAAGACTGAAACACCACACTACGTGGTAGACTTCTGGTAAGTCATCAGGGCTATCTGGAAGTGTTCTTGTGTAACAATCCTAAATGAGATATCTAGCAGTTCAATCACAAGCTTAGGTTAAATTTCTGAAGCGGCTTCAATTTTTTTTTGAAGATCCACAATTCAAAATTAATCCAAACATTTCTATTCAGATGATGAAATTTTAAGACTCCTCATTGCCACAAACATTAAAAGCTTATTAAAACTATCTCTAGTACGTCTGTATCTACAGGGGGTTATCTAGAACTTGCATTTTGGAGTTTAAACATTACTGCAGCAGATACTAGTATTTTTCCTCAATAGAATCAAATATGTTCAAGCATTATTTGATTTAGTGTAGATCAGCGCTTTCCAGCATATTAAGTCTATTTGGAGCTGGATCATGGGTTTTTTTGAGGGGTCATGCTGTTTACAAGGTGTCCTGAAACATCTTTAAACTGCAAGTTGCAATGTGAAGAAACCACCATTTCCGGCTGAAGAAAACTGTAGTTTTATGAGTCAGGCACAATAGAAATTAATTACAGTTTAAATTAAATGTTGGCTCTTTGTTTTGAGGTTTCTCACATCTCTGTCTTTGCCGATGCAACATTTTATTCCTGCTAAAGCATAGCTTTCTCTTTTTATAAATGAAATCCAAGAATCACATGATTGCATGATCTGAAACGTAAATAAATTATAGGATATTTAAAATACAGTATATTTTATAAGAATGAAAGATCATGTAAAACTGCCTATTTTCTTCATAAGTTGTATAAACAGGTGAAAAATTCTTTTCCCCATAAGAATAATATTAAGAATGCTGATCCTGTGCTGTTGTCATTTAGCAAGTTTGTAAATTGGTGTTTTTTGTTGAAAGAAACCATCCATCAGTTCCCTAAAGAGAGACACTATATTTCAAGAAAGAAAATAGTCCACATTAATACCACCCTGCAACTGTCATAACTACCTGGTAGAAGGGGATGTCATGTCCCATTAGCAGGATGGTAATGACACCTGCCCTTAAACAGAACTTTTAATTTTCAGAGCTGATGGATATGCTCAGGTTCTGGACAAGGTTAGGGTTACATGGTGATCCTGGTGAGTTACAGCTCCTACAAATATCTGTTTGTCCTTCATACTCCCTTCTAAAGGAAAAGCAGGTTGTTCAAAGTAAGGCTCTAAAGCAATAGCCATATCATATCCTAGGCTAAAAGACCTAAAGCAATCAGGATTTCTTCAATCATTCAAGCAAGTGAACATTATTTTCAACTTGTTGCCAACTGACTTCTGCATACCAGGAAGTGAGAATATTATGTCTAAATCACAAGTAATCTTTCCTACCTGTAATATATTATACTACTCTACACTATTTCGTTTCTATTCCTAATTTTGCTAAAGATTAGGAAAGAGCGATTAAAACCCTGGTAAAAAGGCAGTTCTAAGAAGCAGCGTACATTCTCTGTCTTTAGAAACAAGACAGATGTTTATGGTTTGGTGGGCCTATTTTCTCACATTAGCTAGCATGATATAAGACTGTAAACGTCCCTTTTGTACCTTGAAAGGTCTGAAAAAGAGACTCATTTTCAAGTGAGTCAAATTTAACAATGCATAACAAATATACTTAGCAAACACTGGCTAAATAGAGCTTAACATGCATATGCATTTCTGCAAATCAATTTGGCATCTGGAGTCTCATTTTTCTATTTTGCCTTCCCTACATCTTCTTGAAGCAATTTTAGGAGAAATAACCGGAGAAGCAGAATTGGCAACATTTGGAAAAATGCTGGTTACAGATGGTATAAAGAACACTATCTTGTTGAAAATCCATAAAGACTCAAAACAACAGGAGGAAAAAAAAAAGGAATACAAAAATAGTTCATAAATTCTAAAAGCATTACAGCTCAGTAGCTTTATTTCCAGAGTTAACCAAATACACTTGAAATTTAAAGGTAGATGTAGACCTGCTAACAGGTCATGTTCTTAGCAGTGCTGACCCAAGGTTAAGTGTTTTGTGCTCCAAGGTATATTTGAGTCAGTAGCTTCGACAGGGTGGTATTATATCCCCTACTTTTAATAATACTCTCAACTCGACACCGTC
Organism: Baryphthengus martii; assembly: GCA_013396935.1. Classification (NCBI taxonomy): domain Eukaryota; kingdom Metazoa; phylum Chordata; class Aves; order Coraciiformes; family Momotidae; genus Baryphthengus; species Baryphthengus martii. The sequence goes on along the minus strand of VWZK01006310.1, from coordinate 346,141 downwards.
AAATTCCTATGTGTTTCTTTCAACAAAAGTAAATTTTACATTCCTCAGATGTCATTGTATATGACATTTGAATGGGCATTTTTCTATTTTAATAAAACCAGCAAAGTTTACTGGAAAAAAACCAAAATCTAACCTACAAGTGTCCAGAATGACCCTCTCCCAGCAAAAGAGAAGTCTCCTCACAAACACACTCATTAACAACCTTCATTTTCCATGTATGCTGTGGTTTCTCTGGAGGTGTTTAGATGCTGATACAAATGTGAAATGAATGGAGACTGCGGGAATCTGTGCGTAGGTGTGCAATAGCCAGGCTGCTCAAAGTTGAGCGTGACTGATGTGCAGATAGCAGGCTATGTGTGGAGAATGATAAACATGGTGGGAGAAAAGGTTAGTGCACACGTGAAAGAGAACTTGCTATATATTGTCTGAATTTGCAGCACACCCCCTCTCTCAAGGTTATCGCCCCTCCTCTGCCCATATTTGATTACACTTGACAGAGTGATGAGTATTGAAGCCAGAAGAGATGCATTTATTCTGCTGAACAATCCCAGAGGATTTAGAAATACAGAATAATCCCCCAGCCAAGGGACAGCTTAGGTCTTCAGGATACAAGCTGGGCATTTTTACTTTTTGTTTAGAAATGCAGGTTCAGAGCAGCTGAAGTTATTTCTGGACTGAGGTCAAACTCAGCAAATAGCTTTAGCTAGATTGTCAGTTTTTAAGGGATGACTTTATGTTTGTCCAATGAGCTGCAGTGTACTGGAGGAGTTAATCCTTATTCTATTTGGTGCAACAAAAACTACACGCTGTCCTCAAAATTACCAAAGTCAGTTATACAACCAATGACCATCTCAATAATTATATCAGTCTTGCCCTAGACTTCTGCTTTAAATTTTGGAGCACTAGTCTTTAGAAATAACTGCTTCATTTCCTCGCCCTTCTAAGACCTGTTTCCCTCACATTGAATGAGTTTTAAAATATTAAGTTCAAATACCATAAACAGGCAAGACCAAAGATTCCAGTCACATTACTGCTGAAATTCAGAGTTGAGCCTTAACTGTACTTTCTTTTCCTACTGCTTGCTGAGGTTATTGTTAGCAGTTATTTTACTGAGGAAAGAGGGAGGTGGAGAAAAAAGGGAAAAAAAAAAAAAGAGAGAAAGAATGAGTGGTTAGATAGCAGCACTCTGCAGGATATACTTAGAATCAATCATATCACTGTTTTCTCAGCCAGGCTAGTGATCATAAATTCTGTATCTTGCCCTAAGCTCAATGGCTGTGCCAGCCATTCATTCTGAAATTCTTCATGTTTCCTGTACAGGAATTCACAATAGGATTATGGATTCACAAGAAAGTTCTGTTCAAGAAGGGGCAGGGACTGAAAGGAGCCTTGTTTGGTACAGCACTGCATAGTGTGCAAGAGGAAAAGCAAGCCAAGAAAAGAGAGAAATGGAAAGGGAGATATAAAAAAGGACAAGTATTTGTAGTTCGTGACAAATTTTTGTTCAATGAGGAGTTTATCTATCTGCCTTGCTTTACTTTCATTTGGATACTGGAATTTCATCAGGCCAATTTGGAATCGATCACTAATATCTGGAAAAACATTTTTACACCTGGAAAAGCCAAAGGAAAAAGGGATATACATGCATGGCTGAGCATGCCTCTAACCTCCCAACTGTAAGTATGGTAGTGGCTAAAGAAAAATCTGCAAATGAAGTAACGTTTCCTCTCCTCTCATGTGAGCTTACTGGAAAAAAAAAGGACATTTCTCATACATGTCTTGGAGGTCCTCTAGAGATATAATGAAGTCTGAAGGGAGGAATTTGCTAGTCAAAACATCTTATCACAGAAAAATCAGCCACAGAGTTATGCAGTGGCCTTGCTGGTCTGAAAACCAACCAGAATAAAGAGCAGCCAAATATTTACATGCCACCAGTGGTTATAACAAATGACAACACAAGCAGGGACCCAGTTACAAGGTCCTCTGGCTACAGGAGATATTCTGCTACTGAAGGCACCAGTTGTGAGCTAGAAACCTCTGCTTTATGCCTGTATCTTCTAGCTATTAGAAGAAATGGCCTCAGCTTGTGCCAGGGGAGGTTTAGGTTGAACATTAGGAAAAACTTCTTCACCAAAAAGATTGTCAAGCACTGGAACAGATTGCCTAGGGAGGTGGTGAAGTCACCATCCCTGGAGGTATTTAAAAGATATGTAAATGAGGTGTGTAGGGACATGGAGCGGTGGGCTTGGCAGTGTTAGGTTAATGCTTGAAGTCAATGATCTTGAAGGTCTTTTCCAACCAAAACGGTTCTATGATTCTATATGTTTCTGCAGTGCAATGCTGTGGACTACTGGACCACGATGTACATGTTTGTGTTGGGCTTTACACAGGCAGAATTCTAACAAAAACATTTAAATATTTCAAATACTTTAAAACCCGAAACATGTGTATGGTTTTATATATTAAATATATGGGTACACCTGGATGATTTTATAACCATAATTCTGTGCCTTTATAATTGTAATTGTTTGTGTACACTCAAAAATGTGATACCAAAGGCAAAATAAATTACATTTCACATTTGTGTGATCCCTTTGGGGCAGTTCCTACACTCCCTTCTCAGGGCTAGAACTCTAGCAGTAGTGTATAACCAACTACCAGAGCAGAGGAGAGTAGCAGGTACGGCACTTCGATTGTAAGCAGAGCCTTGTCCCTCCTTAAGGGAATTCACTGGGTGTTTCAATTGAAAGATTTTGGCTCTACTCAGTTTTCTACTTATAGTCACAAACAATACTGACTCAATCACTTTCACACTCAAGTGTACATGACTAACTAGTAATTTCCTGCATTTGTGACATACCATGACTCTCCTTGATGCTGTTGAAGTTTGTGACTACACAGAAAAGCACTGGCAAATTGATAGCAAATGACCCCTGGTAAGTTGTTCTGCAATTGCTTGACTTTGCTTTGCAAGTTTATGCTCTCATAGCACCATGGGCAGCATATCATTCTATGCTGGCTTCATTAAAAGAGAACTATCCTGTCTTTCTGTTGGTTAAAAAAAAAAAAAAAAAAAAAAGCAAGCTGTAACTGTTGAAGCAGCGTGCACCTAATAAGCTACTTCTAAATCTGGCTCCATCATTTCAGTCTGTGGACTAGCAGAACAGAGCTTGCAGAATCCTTCTCAAGTAAGTATTGCTTTCTCTTAACAGCATGTTTGCTTTTTCATTTAAAATGTATAACAGGTAGTAAAGAACACTTCAGCATTGAATTAGTAGTGCTGCAGTATGACAACTGAATGCTTGCTTTAAACATGAGTTAACATGCTGTGTTGTTTCATTTGGCAGACATTACTGTCTTAAAAATGAAATACTTAATGTATTAAGGTACAAGACAGCAAATTATATGGATGAAGCTTCCCAAAGCTGCAGTGCTACAAAGCTAATGGATGATTTATAATTGACTATCATGATAGGATTGGTTTTTTTTAAATGAGTTATGTATCTTTTATTTGCATAATATACATCATGGAACACATCTATTTGATCTCATCAGAACTGGAATATATATTCTGAACATGCTACTGGCCATTAAGTGTGAAATGAGCAAAATCATTTCTATCTTCAAGTAAGGAAAAAGTCAGATAGTGGAATTAATATTGTTAATAAAGCTAATATGTACACATTAAACCTACCTCAAGTTTGTATTAAATGCTGAAGGAAAATATTTGTAATGGATGACTTGGTATAATTAGAGAAAGTATTAGTCAATCATTGTTAAACCCATCAGAGTATAGATGAAATAATTGTTTGCCGGAGAAACAACATAAATGCCTGCCATTTGCCAGAACAAACAGCACATGCTGTAGCACGCTTTCTGCAAGAGTATTTTAACAGCTCTGATGAACATGTCTCTTTAATATAATGAAATGAGGTGGGGCTATGGGAGTTGAAGAAAAAAAAAAAAAATGGCAATGTTTTGTTTCATGTTTAAACTGCAACTGTTGTGGCAGAAAGGAACAGGCAACCCAAGGGGCTACCTTTATGCTTGGTGTGCAAACACACAAATATCCACATGCAAACAAACATTTTTTTTTTTTTTCTCATTTAGTCCTAGCTGCTTAGCACCAATTCCCGTGACGTGCAACTGATTGCAAACACACAGGTTTGCAGCACTCAGCAAAACTATATTGTAGCTGCTTCTGAGACATTACAGCTCTGGTACTAAAATACTGGAAACTTCTATCACAAACATATCCTATACCTCCAAATAATACTATTTATTAAAAACTCAAATTGTTTAATTAAATTCCACAGAAAACAATATACTTTCCTCCTGCTCAAGTCATCCATCCCACAACATCCCATGACAACAGGATTCAAGAAATAACCATTTCTGTCTCCCAGTTATTTTCAAATTATTCATAACAACAATTTTAAAAGCATACTGCCGAGCCAACTCATTCATATGCAGGCAAGCTTTTTTAAGCAAACTTTTCCAGGACATACTGAAGCATGGAACTGGAACAACCATTTTCTTATTTACTGTATATTAGAAACAGAAAGTCTTTGGCAGATTATGCATAGGAAGAGATAAAGAATGAAAGCAGATATAACAAAATTACTGTGTTACAGTTATGGTGAACAATAACATATACTTCCTTTCAAAAGCAATACTAACCTTCCTAGGGCCAGCTCTGAACAGCCTAATTAAATTAGAAGCCTGACATCCCACAGCCTTTCTCAAAATCTCAGGAAAACACAGGCTAGCTAGCTATAAAAAGGTTAGTATGTAGGAAAACTCATGGTACCATCCCCATAATACTAAAGGAGACATCAGTGAGTAGGAACACCAGTAAGAAGCTTTGGTCATTTTCACAGCTATTACTATGCAGCAACAAGAGGAAGTTGTCATTGGTAACTATTTCTGAGACAGACTAGGAGGGTGAGGAGGAGGAAGATGGCTGCATTTGTGAGGCCTCCAAGGGCAAATATAGTGACTTGATGATCAAGGAGTCTAGATGAAACAGCCCATTGCTTCCTCATCCTTTGTGATTTCCTAATCCGCTAAAAGAATGAGCCTAATGAAATCTCACAAATCTAGTACAGGTCAATTGTTCTTATGAAAGTCAAAGCCCTCAGGGATTTGACCCACTACAAAGAACTGTGAATTTTTGTAATATGCTCTTGAAAAATTCAGTCTAACACAGAATTTATTAATGTGAATAAACTCACCAGATGGGGTGGGGAAGAGAATATCATAGCAACTTCTTACTCGTTTGTGCTTTACGCATTTGACAAATATTTTCTTCCTAGTCTTAAACTTTCCTCTCTTATTTAACATTTAATTAGTAGAATTACATATTCCTGCAGATGTAAAAAAGGTGACAAGAAAAATGCTACTGTACTGAAAGATCTCTCCAATACTCCTGGGACCGTCACTAGGATGGACTTTGGGTAGCCTTAATTCACCAGTAAGGGGATATGACATCAAAAAGGAATGTTATACAGATTTGGAGACAGTAAGACCTTGCAGACTGTGGCAGACAGCATCAAATTAGGAATGAATTTAAGTAGAAGAAATTAAATTGGTTTAGAAAATATGGGTTTTAAAATAAAGCAGAATTTCAAGTCTTATCTTGCATGAGAAACCAAATCCATTCTTCCACTCGCTTTTCCTCTCTACTTTCTTGATTTTTCTTACACTTTTTCCTCCTCTTTTGATAAATAAAAATAAAAATAATAAAATTTAAAAAAGGTTGGAAAATAGGAAAAGAGAAAAGGTAGAGTAAAATGAAGAAAATGGCATACCTGATTTGGAAAGCCACTTGACAATGCCATCTTATCTCAAAGAGGACAGATTTAAGAATAGACTCAAAGGATTTGATACTTTTCTAAAAACATACCTGTTCAAGGGGCAGTGGAAGAAATTAAGACTCCTCATCTGTGTATTCTCAGAAAGATCAATTATTTTGCTGTCATTTCACCAAGTGACCACAAAGTGAACTGGAGACACAGAATCAAATGCTAGTGTAATGCAGATGACCTACAGCTCTACCCATCCTACAGCACGGCTACAAAGAAGAAGAACTCATGGAGCAGTTGGCTAAAGCAGAAGCTGAGCAAGAAAAAGAAGATGCTGGTAGAGGACAGAAAGCATTTTGAGGACTCATTCACAGTCAAGGTATGCAGCCACAGTTGGTCACTAAACACTAATATGGGAAAGAAACTGTTCAAGGATGCTATTATCTTCCATTAGCTAGGAAACTCCAAGCCTCTTGGATGAGGACCACAACCTCTCAGGCAGATGATACCATAAGTTTTTAGTGCTAAGAAATTCCAACATGGAGAAAATGCTATAGTGTATATATGCTCTGAAGCTCAGCCTAACTAGACCACAAATCTGTTCCCTGTCTGTTCTACACTGTATTACAGAAGCACAGAATTATTGGGGCTGGAATTGACCTCTGAGATCATCAAGTCCAGCCTATGACCTAACACCACAACATCAACTAGATCACGTCACCAAAAGTGCCACGTCCAACCTTTCCTTAAACACCTTCAGGGACGGCAACTTCACCAGTTCCCTGGGCAGTCCATTCCAGTGTTTAATCACCCTTCCCGTGAGGAAGTCCTTCCTAATATCCAACCTAAACCTCCCCTGGTGCTGCTTCAGGCTATGCCCTCTCATCCTGTCACTAGTTGCCTGGGAGAGAAGAGCCTGACCCCCACCTGACTACAACTTCCCTTCAGGTAGTTGTAGAGAGTAATGAGGTCTCCCCTGAGTCTCCTCTTCTCCAGGCTGAACAAGCTCTGCCTCTCCTCATAAGACTTCCCTCCAGTCCCTTCACCAGCCTCACCATTCTCCTCTGGACCCACTCCAGCACCTCAAGATCTTTCTTGAAGTGAGGGGCCCAGAACTGCACACAGTACTCGAGGTGAGGCCTCACCAGTGCCAAGTACAGGGGGAGAATTACATCCCTCCTCCTGCTGGCCACACTATTCCTGATCCAAACCAAGATCCCATTGGCCTTCTGTGCCACCGGGGTACACTGCTGCCTCATGTTCAGCCAGTTGTCAACCAGTATTCTGATCTATAAGATCATCCTCCATATTATTTTGCATTCCTTTCTTCAAAGCAGTCCATTGTCTGAACTGAGGATAAATAAAAGATCACTTAAAACTCGTGGAAAAAGATCACAGTCTGCAGCTTCATTTCTCTAGCTTTTCTCAGTAAGAGTAAAATTTCATGAGAGAACAAAAGGAAAAGAAGTCTCTTGGGAATTAAGGGTAACCAAATGTCATATAATGCTGCAAGTGCCTGTTGCATTTCTTTGAGCAGCTTTAAAAATATGTCTCCACAGTGCAATTTTCTACTGCTACAGAGCAGACACCACAACAGCCAACAGCTTACAACTGGCACTAATTCGGATGTTTGCACAGCAATGGAAGGCGTTCTCACAGGATGACACTGAATGCAGCGAGGACCAACGTTGAATTAAAAGACTCTTTTCTTCTGCTGTACTGCCATAAAAGTAATTTTTAAATTGGTATATTAGCACATTTCGTGCTTACATTTTTCCCTTCCTTAACAGTTAGTTAATTTTTAAATCTATAAATATAGCTTGCCCGTTAAATGAAGGGCTGGCTCTAGTTTTACTGCAGCTGTAGCATTCATTAGAGAACAGTGACTCTCTTTTCAGGGTGGTGCAGGATTTAGGCTAAGAAACATCCCTCCTCACTTCTTACAGGCATGCACAACATTTCTTGCAGGCTTAGTGCAGCTCTGCCTAGTATACAGCTATAAATTAAATGAATTATACTTGTGATTGTTGGCAAGAAAGATGGCACAGCAGTTTGTAGCATTGTGTTTGGTCACTCTGGTAGCTGTAAGACAGATGAATGTTTTCCTCATCATGGTGGAGAGGTAGGTTAACGAGAATTTAGAGGAATTTATATCCTTTACAACTTTAGATTTAGATTCAAGCTTGGATGCAGATTCTGTCCACCATGGAGATTCCTGCATAGAAACACGAGCGTCTTAAATATCTCTGGTCTGTAAAACACCACAGTACCTTTTCACATACTTTTCATGCCAATAAACCCTATTAATTTTCAAGAATCCAGACTGATAAAATGGTGACAGCACTGGTCCAATTTTCTGTTTGCCATTACAAGATACAGAGTTACCAAAAATTGATAAAGAAAAAATTAATTTTAAGATTTTTAACTTGTTACCATTAACACTCACTCATTAAAACAAAGAAATTGAAATTGCATTCTACTGGTCCTGAAGACAGCTGGATCTTACAGAGTTACAGCATATGTCTGCTAGAATTTTCCTTAGGTCTACAAGACTTTCAAGTGGAGCCTAGTGAAGTAAAATGACTTCAGGCAATGATGGCTGCATCTCCTGCCCATTAGAAATTATTTGTTCTAAAAAGAAAATAATAATAAAAAAAAAAAAAGATGGTGAAGGTCATATTTAGTGAAATGGTATTTTTTGCTGTGTAACATCTGACATCCTAGAAAGACATTATTCCCATTAATTTGGTAAAGCAATAGACTTTCTGGAGGATAATGAAATGAAACACTGTTGAGAAGACTTTAGGTCAATACTGTCCTGCTGAAAAAGCTGGGCTAGGCAACCTTGTATTAAAAGTAAATTAGTATTTGGCAACCATTACAGAAAAAAAATAGGAAAAAGAAATCACCTGCTAAAATAATGCCAGAGATGAACATCTGTATTATTTAAAGGGATAAACATAATGGTAAAACATAAAACACTCCAAAATGAACTGCATTAAATGCAAAAAGAGTAGTGGATAAGATGCAGTAAATTTTTCATTAAAGGCAAAAGGGAGGATTGTATCTGAACAAGAATGGGCACTGGAAAGAGTTGAGATACAGCTATTTTGAGAGTGGACTGTATGCTGAAGGTCTCTATACATCTGTAGGGCAAACTCAGAACTTTGAAATTAATTACAATTCCTATCGTCTCTGGTGGGTTTGGCTCTGGTGCTTAGGCAATATTTCTGAACAGCTGAAAGGCTGAATGAGAACTAGAAATAAAACAATTTAGAGGAAATACCTTCCACTATAATGGAAAAACTCACCCATTGCTGCAGTAAGAAGAGCACAGAGAACAGTGTAGTTATTGATCCAAATTTTGGAGTCTACTCAATGACTACAAAAGACTCTAGAATCAACCTTAATTGGAATCAAAATAAACCCCAACACTGTTTAAAATCAGATTTACATTTTTTTTCATTAACAACCTCAATTTTTTTAATGAATCTCAAAATGGGGAAACCAGTAGACATTTTTTAAATATAGATAACCTGCTGAATATGTTGTTAATGTATCAAAAGGCATAATTTTAGATATACAAAAATTCACACACACCTTTAGTACTGGAACTGTTAAATGTTGTCTGCTTTGACTAAAAAACGATCATATCTTCCAGAGCTCTACACAAAGAAACTTCCAGTTGTCATAACAACCTACTGCAGCAAATACAAGATAGCTTCTATTTGCTTTTGATACTATTAGCAAAAATCTGCTGAAGTTTAAAGAACAGGGATGTTATTTAAAAGGGAGGGGAGAATTAATACATTCTTATGTTTTTTAAATTTCCACAAAACTCATCTTTCAATTTCAAATCTTCATACAGTGGTCTGTAGAGACATTGTATTACAGAAAGTCATGTTCTCAGGTAACTCTGTTATGCTCCATTTTTATGCAAAACATGCAGGTTTCTAATAATGTCTGCGTGAAATGACACTCAGAATATAAATAAGCCTAAATTAATCTTTAGAAAATTCTTAATATGCTTTCCTAAGTAACAAGTTTACTAGACAAGTCCCTGTATGCTTCAGTCTTGTTGAATGAAATACTGAATCATTATGAAAGTCCCATTTAAGCTGTGATCTTAGCTATCGCTCTGTTACAAAAGTTTCAGATTCAGCACTCAGTTTAGTAGGAAAGGATCTGTATCGCTCTGTTTATATTCTTACATCAACATGAAAATAGAACATTTTAGTCATAGCACCGTTACAAACTGGATCCACTTGAGTCCCTAGAAATGGTCCACTTCTAATTTATTATTATGCAAGTCTTGATAGTACCTAGAGATGTCACCTTGATCACGGTCTCATTATGCAAGATTGTGTACCAATGCAGAGAGAAAGATAGTCCTTTCCTAATTTTTAGTGACAGCTAATGGTGAGTACAGAAGAAAGTGCAGATGTTCACCAAAGGTAAACTAACAAGTAACGGTACAGCTGCTAACAAAGGACATCTTATTTACAGTGAATTTTGTCACAGGCCAAACAGTTTTCCCAAGCGTACTGTGTTATTCCAGGAATTGTGTCCACCATTTCTAAAATGGGGCAAAATTAATGCATTCGTTTTTCTCTTAAGATTATTTAAATGCTTATATGACAGGTTTATAAGAACTTGAAAATTAGGCAAACATCCACTTAGCAGAGGCACGTTGCAGCAAGAAATTACGGAAGAATTTGAGCTATCTGAAGGTATTTGTTCTAAGAGTGCAGCCCAGACTACTGCAGCAATGCATTGCTATTCACAGATATATCTGCTTGCATTGGAAAAAGAAATTCCCTTTATCAGCTATGTCTTCAAAGAGATTTAGATATATAAGGTTTTAACATTTTAAAAAGTAAGTCACTTAACACAGAAAATAAATCATGAACATTAAATCATTATAAAAGAGTTCAAAGTCCAGATTCTTAGACATTTTTGTTTAATATTCAGCTTCTCTATTTGTACATGTGACTTGTGGAAATCATGTCTGTGATTCAGGTAGTCTTTAGAGAATATATTGGCAAATTTATTTAAGACAAACCACTGAATAGTTATTGATACTACAAACTTTGATAACATCTGTTATGACCAAGATTTAGAGGGATTAATGTGATAAGGTCTACGTCATTCAGGTAAGACGACTTATTTGGCATTTTTCAGCAACGACAATTTTTTTTTCTAAATAATTTGATTGATCTACGTCATATGTCTTAAGTCATTAGAAATCATCTGAAGAAAGAAAAGCAGCAGTATAAGCAGTATAAAAAACCCACAAGTGTTTTATACCTTACCTACGTTATGTATAACCCAGTATCTAATACTATTCCTATTAAAAAAAAATAATAATGATTGCTATACAGATGACATTTCAGAACAAATGGGCTCAATCTTAGCATAGATGAGAATTATATGAGCCATTTTTGTTGGCTGCACCACAGACTTCTGTCAGATTCACACCTTAAAATTCACACATATGCAATGGATAGCTGAATTTGTGGTTGTAGTTAACATAGTTTAGTTCATGCACAAATGAACCCAATCCCTCACTAACAGAAAAGTTCTTCTCCAAATACGCACAAGCCATTACAGTTTCTGGCTCAACAATGCAGCTTGCTCTGTTTCTGAAATAGATACATTAATAAAGTCCATTAAAACTGCAGAACTCACACTGCCAAGCTTTAATGGATCTTGCAAGGCAAAAGACCTGAGATGCATTAGCGTAGATCCTCCCTCTTTGGGGAATCCTATTTGCTTCAATGAACCATAAGTTTGCAGAAGTCTGTATAGGACATACTGAAAAAAGCTCTAAATTCTGGCTTTACAAGAAGTGAGTAGTTCTGTGTTGTTTAATATGCATTGAAAAGGTCAGAAGAATCTTTGTGTTGAGAACATAAACTATTCGCTAGCCCTTTAATATGTCACCATTCACATTCAAGTAAGAGAGGAATAAATTAATCTAAAACAAGACAGTGTGAACAGGATTTATGCATTTTAAGCCACATTGTCTCTGTGGTCAGGATAGTGCTTGTAATATGCAATGGAATGGCACAGTCCCATAGAAAATGTGAAAGCATTTCAGAAAGTAATTCCAGTAAAAGCAATTGATTTCTGATGTGTTAAAAGGATCTCCTTGTCCCCCTGTTATTTGCAAAATTAATGCACTTACTATGTTGATTTGAGAGATTTGCAACACTTCAGCAGATTTTATGAACTATGGTTTATATGAGTCCTGGAATTGCCAACATGGAGACAATAAATTCTGTGCAGTGGGTAAAGTGGCTTATAATGAGACCTAAATACAGTGTCTGTTTCACAAGCTCATGAAACTACATTTCAACCCAATGTGCTCTTCACTGACTTTTTTCCCCTTCCTTCCTACCTTCACCTTCTCCTTAGTCCCTTGCAGGGATCCTCCTCATTTCACCCTGCCCCAGTGCTTAAAGGAGGTCACCCAGGTTTTCGCCTGTGATTCACTTCTCATATCTCCACCTGCTACATTTCATCAGCCAGAAAGCCATGCTGGTGGCAATGAGAGGGATGTAAGCAGAGTCTGGTTCCCACTAGAGAAAAAAGGTTAAATGACTTGCTCTCACCCTTATGCTGAAGTAAGGAGATAAAAAAATACCCTTTTTGAGTTTATCAGTCAGTTCCTTTTCTGGTCAATTCCTGTGGCAGCACATCATCGGGACACTCGAAAATTTCATGCTGATTATAAAGTCAGACTACAGACCTTAACCTCACTTAAACTAGCCTTTAGGTTCCTGCATATACAAAGCAAAAATAGAAATTCTACACTTCACAGTTCAGTCTTGTCTGTCAAACACTAACCAATGAGAAGAGTTTCATATGCAAGGTACTGGAAGAACCCATCATTACTACTCCAGACTCATTTATAGTGCTGAAATACTGCACTCTGCTTTGGATTCGAACTTTAAAAAATATTTTAGAATGAAAGGTACAGCAAGAACAAGCAGGTAGAAAGGGAGAATTACATTATCTTTCTGCCTTTCTGTGTCTAGGAGATCTGTCACTAAGCTTTCTAATAGAATAGCAAACACTACTAACATTAGGACAATATAGCATGACCTTCTCTACTATTGGATTTTAAAAAGCCCTGAAACAGAACCGCCCCAGACTTTACTTAGTGAGAATTGATCTACATCGTGGTAGTTTGGTTTCCAGTTCAACAGACAGGAACATATCATATGCTGCTTTGGATCAATGAAAGCCCGTATTCATCCACTAAGCACTCAATACCCTGGAAAATTTGCATGTCCTATAGATTCTGTTCATTAGTATGACTAATTAAAATGATGAGAATGTGCTATTGATCTAATTATGAAACATATGCATAATTTGGGATGCATATTGGATAAAGTGTGGTGGCTGCACTGTTACATTTTTCAAAGTCATGCCTCCTGTCTTACAAGGTAGAGGATTTATGCGAATGCGCTTTCACTGATGCCAGCTGACATACAGACACAAAAATAAATGGAGTCACTGTCAAAGAGCTCCATTTCCCTTGTTAAGCCAGAGGGTGTTGTGCCTGGAAGACTGGCCAAACAAGAGGGGGTTGGCAGGGTGACTGAAGAAAGAACATGCAGGGCATCCACTGCTGCATGTGTACCAGATGTAGGAACTGATGTGGAGAGGAAACTTTCTGGAGATTTGGCAATGAACAGTTACTCAAAACGCTTCAGCTCCAGTGAGGACAGCTTTGAGTTACAGAGTAGTACAAGGGCAGAAGCTAAAAGCTTCGTTAAAAGCAAAAATAAGGATGAAGGTTATCGACCCCATCGATCAAAGCACTGTCAGAAAGGGGGTGAAAAAATCCACGGACTGGAACACTCTTCTCTATATCCAACAGAAGTGGGAAATGCAAGCCAAAAGGTCCAGAGGCAGAAGACGACTCACAAGAAAAGCAGTTCCTCTGCATCTGATTTGAGCTTGGTGAGTCAAGGATCATCAAGCTCATTGTCTGTTGTGGAAGAAAAAATAGAAGCTAAACTCAAATTCTCTCAATTTATTAATGAAGTTACTTTCAGAGTGCTTGATCCCATGAGCCTGAGGGCATACCGAGCTGCTAAACTGAAAAATAACTTTCCAACCAGTGTGAGAAGCCTAGACGATTTACATATTAAGAGAAAGTCTCCTGAAAGCTGGAAAGAGAACGTTCTAGATGGGAAAACCCATGAAGAAGTATACTTAGAGAGTCTGAGGAGTGACGACATTGTGGCTGGAACACGAACACGCAAATTAGAGAAATCCTTGTCCCTGGATACAAGTCCCTCTCTCAGGTCACTTGATAATGGTGCCTCATGCAGAAGAAGATCTGGCTTGCCTGTAGAAATTCTGATTTCTCAAAGCAAAGAAATGCCAACCACCAAATCTGCATCTCTGCCTAGAAGTACAAGCATGGTGAGCTCTATTTCAAATAACTTCTTTGGGTGGTATGTGATAAGTACTTGTGCATTAATATGTGACTATTTGAGAAGTGTTTCTGTCTTCCTGGGTGGGCCTTTACTGTGTACACGAACTTTTCTCTAGGGTGGAGGAAACATAGACGGTTTATTTTTAGTTGCTGAAGAAACCAGCTTTAGGGGTTATGGGAGGCAGAAAAGATGAAATATAACTCCCTAGTCCTTTTAGTTTGGTGTCTTAAAGGATGACTTTACAAGATCAAACAAAAAAGATATTCCTGCATTGCAATGAAGCATATATATATCCAGGTCGGCTCGATATGAAAAAGCTGGAGAGAGTACTGTGACAGACTTCTCAGGTAGTCAAGCTCACTACCTTAGAGCTTGCACAGGTATCTCTACAGTAAACAAACAGGCATGTTCAGTTAGAATATTGAAGTACTAGCAAGAGATCTGACATACACAAACGTTATCAATGTTTTCAGGATCTGGAGTATAATACATCTAGATCAATACTTTCTTTCCTAATTTTTCAAAAACAAAACAAAACCAACAACAACCAAGAACTGAAAAGGAAAGAAAAAAGGCTGCAGTTTTTTTCTATGGTCTGGTCCGAAATATTTATGGTTTTAATTTTGTCTTAAGAGATTGGTTGAGGAAGAGGTATTTATGCCTATGGAGGACGACAAAGGGAAATTGCTGGGTTTTCGCTTGTGTGGTATTGCCAGAAATCCTGAGCTGCCAAGCCCTGAACTGATACATTATACTATTATGTCTCCAGTGATGTAGCTGTAATTCTGCTAAAACAATAAAGGTCTAGGAACTGTTCTTTAAGACTATGCACGTGTACGCAGACATTGCTAAACTGAGAGCTGCTACAGATGCATTATTCTTTTAAAAGTCTATTCAAACTTAAAAACAAAGAAACAAAAGTTTGCCTGTTTTCGCCGAGGAATGTAGCAACTGGTAGTCTTAAGAATTTCACGCAATCTTCAGCAACTCAAGTTTAGGATTTTATAGGATGTCCTTGAATGTTTTACTTATCATCTATCAAAGATGGCCAGAGGGAGAAGAGAAGCAGTGAAAGATAACAAAACACAGAAAGACTTTGCGCACTGTGTGGTGTCACAGCTTCACAACGGGAGCTGTCCTGCAAAGGGGTCAGGAGGTTCCAGCCTGAGCCCACGGCAGGATAAGCTTTTTCCACATTTCAATTAGACATCTGTCAGAGCATCTTTTCCAGTGGACTTGCTCATACTGTACAGATTGGAACATCCAACCAATTGAGTAGTAACTGGCTAAACACTCCGAGTGCTCTGTAATTCCACCCAGTTAATATAAGCATCAGACTACTACAATTTAAGCATCAGCCTGCTCTAAATCTAGTCATTTAAGTTAAACACAGTAGTTACCAAGCATTTTACCTCAACAAACAACGCCTCAGACTGCAGAGCTCAACATGAAAAAAGGAAGGAGTGGCAGGACAAAAACCAAAAGCAAAACACAGTCACATCTGCAAATTCATGTCTTCTACATGCAAAAACTTTGACTTCAATGCAATTTCCTTAGTGCAAGTCCTCTCTTGAAGCGTATCTAGCAAGAAGCAAAAGGATAACTGTACAGATAGCCTTGAGTGCCATTACTGTAAAGGTATTTAAAAAGTACTTGGTCATGTGATGTTCATTTGAATATACATACAGAACAATGCCTAAAACTGTACCATGTTTTAGTTGCCAATTTATTATTCATATATGGAAGATAATATTTGAAATAAAAGGATCTGGTTACACTGACTTGAATATAAAACCAGGAGAGGAGAGGTATGTAACAACATACATCCTGAAGAGCATGAAAGAACACGCTTGAAAGTTTGAGGTTAAGAAAGCTGTGCTTAATAAAAAAAAAAAAGTGACTTAGAAGAGGAATGCTGTGACATTGCCTTCTGTCTGTTATGCTTTTTGAAGAGCGCTGAGGTGACCACAATGGTGTCTGCACTGCATTTGATGTGTCTATATTGGATCTAGACCTACTAAAGTGATTTTCAACTTTCAGACTTCTGAGAACTGGTCAAAATGTTCAGGGACAATTCTGCAGCAAGTATTTATCAGCTTTCAAACAGCTGCCACTGAAATGAAATCTCACAAAGAAACCACCTTCACTGTAGATCTATGCAGAGGAATTTCCAGACAGCTAGCAGGATCAAAAAGGATGCTCCATTTAGTGCACGAAGTTACCAGGATTTCTGATAGGTAGAAAGCAATTACAAAAGACAATAGAAGTGACATTGTACGATCTAAATATTTGAGTAACATGACCAGCAGGATTAAAATATTTCTCATTGCTATGTATTAATCTAAATTTGGAGTGCCTGGATAAATAAGCAGGAAAGTGAAATGGTTTAATGAGATGAAAGGAAGCCTCCAAATCCATGTAGAGAAGGATGCACGGCGTGACACTACATCATACTTCCACACCAAAATGACCAGTTCAGTAGAATGAAAAACGCAGGAAAAATATGAAAAGGGTGGTACACAATGCAGTTTCTCAGAGCTCAGACTTGCTTCTCAGAGTCTGCCAAAGGACAGATCAACACAGAGAGAAATGTGGATGAGTCCCATCATATTTTCCTCAGATCTAGAGTACGTTTCAAAGAAAGCCAAGCACAAGAGGAGACTGGTCTGTGTCTTTTAATACACATTTTATCTTAAACACATTCGTTCCAAGTAACCAATGTCTTCAGGAAAGCTTTGGATACTGCTGTTCTTGTTCCAGGAGGAAACTATGAGTAAAAATGTAGTTCTTAAATAATCATTGAGGAGGCTGACTTCAGTTCTGAGTAAGTCTGAAGGATCTTGAGATTTGAATCAACCTGAATATTACCTTTCAGTTAACTTTAGTCATACATGAATGAGGATCAATTTCCAAATAAATCTTGTTTTTATGTATCTACTTTTGCATGCACAAGGGACCACATAACATAATATTAGAAACTGATTTTTCTCGATCATGGGAAAGCAGTCCTGTTTCTTTCTTAGAAGAGCTGTATCTTTCCATCCTATGAGAAACGATCAGTAGTAGTACACATTCTGTGTGAAAGAGGTCTTCAAAACACCTAATTATTGACTTCATCATTGCAACTACATAGTTGCGTATATATCTTAAGGAATTGTGCACTTGTCACCTAAGGCCATGACATTCTCTCATCACACAAAATAAGCAAGGTCAAGCCTGATCAGTACAAATGACTTACTAAACTGTAAAATCCACTCTGAGTTGCTAGAAATACTATGTTCCAGTTTGGTGCAGAGGATGTCTTAAAAAAAAAGAAAAAGGCTCAGGTTGGGGTTATGGCACTTCTACAAAACATTTTTGGAAGTTTTCAGATGCTAAAAAAATATGACTGTGTCGGGCAGGTGGTGAGAAGGCAGAAACATGGCCTTACTCCATCGGAACTAACCATGCTTACAGAGTCATGTCTGAGAATAATTTAGCTGCATCCATGAAAAGCTGTACCAATGATGGTAGAGCCAACAACAATTGCTCATTACCTAGACAGCATCATTGCATGAACACAGACTCTGAACCCAGAGTGACGTGTCTGCATGGCAATACGTTAAGTGGGCTTCTCAGCTTGGTTTGGCACCAGCTTCAGGGTTTCTTCTATATTTAACTTACTTCACCTACCAAGCTAACTGCATCCCTGCTTGTCTCACATCTGTCCTTCATCTCTCAAATGACGTGCACTAGTAACATCACCCAGCTCAGGTTGATGCTACAGCCACCTGGTGGGACAAGGCACCTAGAGAGTGACTGATGTCTATAGGCTCCATATAAGTAATTCAACTCCCTTCTGTAGCCTCAGCAAAACTACATGAAAACAAAGTATTCATTCTCACTCTGATATCAATCAATACATGTCCTAAAGTATTTAATTTCTCTACCCCTCTAGATGGAAGGGGACAAATGCCTTTCACAAAGGCTTGCATCATTATAAGATGCAGATGAGTGACGTGCAAGCTAGAATAACACCCCTCTTCATTCCTCTCACAAGAAATTAACATTACAATAATTACTGTAAAGAAGAAATATGATCAGTGTAGACATTTAAATAGGAGATCAGGACGTTTCAGATTCTGACGATATATATATCTGATCCAGGTAGGCTGTTGAATTCTGAAGGAACCCTGTAGGTAGCCTACTGAAGTAAAGCATCATAGACATTAATACAAACAAGGTAAGCAACACTAATTTCTGCTCTTTCTGATCTCTGCTGTGCACAATTTCCACTGTTCATTACAGATTATCTTGCAAGCAGAATGCTTTAGCATCATGGTGGCTCTTTGAAGGTGCAGAGGCCTCTTTAGAAATGATAGCCTCACATGCCTGAATTTTCCAGGCATGAAGGAAACTGAAGCAGAATACGACTGTCCTGCAAAGGCTGTGGTAGAATGCAGCAGAAAATGCAACTAAACTTCCATTTCTGAAGAAAGTCAGTTTCTAGGACACCTGAGTTCTAGAAAAATCTCACTGAAGGAGCAGATAAGATGGTAATTTTTGTTACTCTAGGCCAAAGCTCCTTCATACAAGGTTTTCAGACCTCTCTCAGCCCTTCCAGCCTTCCACAATGCT
>VWZK01006310.1:216861-327222 GCA_013396935.1 Baryphthengus martii | reverse complement strand
AAAAAAAAAAAAAAAAAAAAAGGCAATTACTTTGTTCTTGGATGAATGCAAAATTTTATATTTCCATTTACAGTACAGTGATGTTTACAAGTAAGATCTAGGTTCAAATATAGTATAATGGAAAGTATCTATTATTTCACTAACTCATGCATGCAATACACTAACAGAGAAACAGTAAGAGCAGAAGCATAGAGACATGAAGTGATTTGCCCACGTCAGTGATCAAATCAGCAGCAGAACACAGGCCTCAAAAGCCTTCCAGTGTCCTATTTTTTGGTCTGTTCCTGCTCTTTCAGGCAGACAGGACAATGTAGAACTACCCTCAAAAGCAAAAATAATGAAGCTCTGATCCACAGCTCTGGTAACTCAGGGTTACCAGAGGAAGGTAAGAAAAAGAACTATATCAGATGCTTCAATTCTTTAGCACATGATATCTACATGACAGTTCATATCACTGAGGTCTCATAAGAGTCTTGTATGGCAATCCAAAATGTCACATAGCCACCTTTCCTGTCACCTTGCCCTCTCTCTTGCCATACTATTCTGCATGACACTGCCTAGAAGTTTGTTCCCCTCTGCCTCGCAAATTGGAGATGACCATCAGGCTGTCAGTAGTCTAAAAAAGTTTTGTCAAAAAAGATACTAAAATACATGGCTTAGTTCCTTTACCGAGAGAAGATACCAGCCGCTTCTTTTCACCTTTCAGAGACACCAGACAAACACAGCAATTTTCAGACTTACTAGCTTTAAACTCATTACCATACGAAGTGAGTATAGCCACTGTGCTGCTAGCAATATAAACCATAACAATTTCACTCTGTTATTTTTTCTTCATCCGTAAATACCTGGAAACAGTCTCTGTGTTTGGTAATACTGTGTAAGAACCATAGTTCAAAACAATTCAATTTGGATGTGGAAAGCCAGATATTACATCTTTAGTCAACTGAGGCTCCAGTTCCTCGGTACTTCCAAGGATTCCCATCATTTTAACCACTCTTCTTCTGATAGTGTCACGGATTGTTTTTCTAATTCTGCACACCATTATTATGAAATTGCAACTGTGGGTGCAGTAGTAATGAACAATATTGCAAAAGTATGCAAATGTGCACACTTTGAGCTTCCAGGGTGGGTAAATTGGCTTTCTAACACTTCATAGGTGTTAGGCAGCTAACCACTCTAAACTATAGCCCGATGACCAAAAGAAACGGTAGCGCTTTTTTGAGCTCACTTCATCTGAAATCAAAGACAAAACTGGTTTTCCACTGATCAAGCTATCTTAAATATCTCCTCAATTTCTGACAGGACTTAGCCATACTAGGTCTGAGGCATGTAGTAGCCTTGTCATACCAGCAGCAGCCAAGCTGGGACAAGATGGAGATCAGCAAAGATTAACAGTCCAGGTATTTACCAAGCTTCTTCAGTTAAATATAGAGTGCTGAATCCTCCCCTTCACTTTGTTTGTGACATTTATGGTACAGTCACAAGATATGGGAAGCCAAGAAGGCCACGTGCAATTTCATCTATAGTTAGCTTAACACCTCTTGTCCCAATAATGTGGCATTGACTCCTTTTCCCACAGCTACGAGGAGTGCAGCAGCCATGTATTGTAGGAGAGATCAGCATAATGTTTTTAGAGCAGCAGATGTGACACCGTTTTACAAGCAACAGTATAAGCAGATGGTGTTTAGAGAGTTCTTCTTGCCTGCTCTAAAACACCTCCGTTGGGTCACTAACGGCTCCTTCGTCTAGTCGAACACAGTGCATAAAGCTACAGTGTTCCCAAGATGACGCATATGGTCATTTGCAGCTTCTCAGCTCATCAAATACAAATTAGATCAAAATCTTCCTTACAGAGCATAGACATCTATAAGCCAGTACTCAAGAGTAAGCTATTTATTCAAGACAAAATAAAATAAAGACAGTCTGAGCTGCTTGACAATAAAAAGAATGTGTCTTCAATGAAATTAAGCAGCTCACCACAAAGCCTGTAGTTTTTGAAGTTAGGGTTTATACTCAGGCTATCTTTCCTCCCTGCCCCACCCGCTCCTTCCCATTTTAGAGGAGCAAAGGAGCAGCAGGTGAGTCAGGGGAGAGACATTTGAGTAAAGGAACAGACATTAATATAATGGTGAATTTCTGCACAGAATTCAGGGCTTCAACAGAACACAAAACTGTTTTCCAGCCAAATCTAGTATTTACCTTCAGAGGGGCAGCTACTCATCCAGTGAAAAGTGCTAAGTGCGTGTAGTTCACATTGATTTCAGTACCTCTTGGCACCAGCCACAGAAAAGCAACATTGGCAATCAAAAATGTTTAGTGTTCCTTTTCCAGTGGTATTGGTTAATATGACTTTCCCCTTCCTTCGAGTTTGAAAAATCACTTCTCAATTGCACTCTCTCTTTGGGTGCCTTTAGAAAGAAATGGTACTTTCAGAGTAATGGAAGGTACCAGTGGCTTATAACAATTACCATCAGCAGAGATTCCTGAAAACTGTAGAGCCAGACAAGGGAAGGCAAAAGAGCAAGAGGTAGAAAAGACCAATAGATCTTTTTTTATCTAGCCTAGGTTTGGTCTAAAAGCCTGTCTGTGTAATTTATGACAAAAGATTTTAAAGGTGTTTCAATCCATTTTTCATTTCTTCCTTCATCCAGAAGCCTGTGTTTGTCATGTTTACAAAATGTTTTCTTACACCCTGCCATAGTACGGCTTTGCTGTATCACAGAAGTGGATCTCAGCAGCACACAGTGACCTGCAGATTTGCAATAATTAACACAACCATTTTGTCTGGTCAACAGAGTGAAAATCTCTGAATTATACCAAAAGATTCAAGGCACTGCCCAGAGACAGAGCTTGATCTAATTTATTTTTCTCTTGTGAGTGACTGATATTTTTGTCCCACTCATGCTAAAGTTTTCAGCTCCATTACAATTCTGCTCACTGATGTAGTGCACGCAATTAATGGAAACATGGACGTAACCTTGTTCCTCTCCCCACCATGCTCTGAAGTCTAACCTGAGTAAAACGAAAGTTCACTTCTTAATATGAATCTAGCACAGCATGCATTTTGGGGACAGAAAAGAGGGAATTGGTATTATTTTACTCTGCCAAAGCTGCACTTGAGATACTCTGTTTCTCTGTAAGTTTAGTGCTCTGTGGGTTTCGGTCTTACATCAGAAACTGTTGTATTAAAACTTTGAGACCAACGAATTTCAAGAGCAGAAATTTTGATGAGTTACAGGATGGATTGGAGGTTTTATACTAAATGTGGACCTCAGAAATGAAACCTACCTGCTCTAACACCATGACTCTTGTCTCAATATCAGGAACTAACAGCTTTGACCTCAGGTCTGATAAGGAGAAGCAGGACCCCATTGGGGAAGCTGTTTTATATTTGTAAAATACATAGTTTTTTCATAAAGCTCTAAAATATGGCACAGACTAGCTCAGACATTTGTTTCAATGACTTCCTCTTTCCAAAGGGGCTTAAATTTGACCTTCACAGATGAAACTTGCAGTGCCAAGAGTTTTAGATGATGGAAAATACACCTTGTGGCTAAGAAAGAAGTTGCAGATGCAATAAATTTTGGCTTAAAACAGCCTCCCATAATATTCACATAAGCAAGCCAGGAAAAATATTAAAAGATAGATGCAAAACTGAATTGAAAATCTTATTGAGATGGTAGTTCGTAATATTCAGTTGCGATTGAGGTCTCAAGGAGCCCAGTACCATTTGGTATTACCAAGCAGATATGTTTACTTTAAGATACCATTGCTATCTATCTACAGAGAGTAAATAAAACATGTAATTCTTCTCCTTTGTCTGATCTGGAAACTACACTAGCACATTTATATCCTTGTGTAATACTCTTGAAAGGATGCTTGTGAAATTTCCAAAATGCTAACTTCCCAAGAATAAGGAGGCACTTACTGAGTTTAAGTGAAGCTTTCCTGTTTCTGAAAATCAGCCTTGATGGAAAAGCCTTCAAGTCTGTTTTTTTCTGTGTCACAGAAAACTTATTCAATACCTGTGATAGACAAAAGTTGTTTAAACATCCTACTGTATCACTCACTCCTCAAATCACCACTGTATCTACAACTAAATTTGTTTCTTTTTTTCACTACCAAAAGGGTATTCCAGAATTTGTTTGGAACTTAATGTTAAAAAACCTCAAGTGAGTTGGACACAATAGCACTGGAGTACCTAACGCTGAATAGCTAGCTTATAGACTGTAGTCTGCAAAGACTTCTGTTATGACACTGTTGACCAATAGTTCTCAATTCCTGACAGTAAATACAATCTCTACAAAGATAAACTAAAATTATTCAAATGCATATCTGCATCTCTCTAGCTTATGAGCTGTTTGCATTAATATTTGATGTTAGTTGAGCAGGAGTGGCAATCTCTGCCTCCTGCTCCCTGCTTGGATAGCGAGAGCATTTTAAACAAAAGAGAATTAGGAATAAATACTAGGCCTGTTCATACAGTAACATTGTTCTCTCGAAAATAAGAATACATTTCCTCCAAAGAACAGCTATTCCCTAGATAACTGTAGTAACAAAAACCTGCTGTGTGAACATGGTTAAAATGAGCAGTTATTGAGGATTCAAAAACTGGTTCACAACCACTTATTTCTACAGCAGCCAGACAGACCTTCACACCGCTTGCTATGCTGCGCTGTGCTGCGAGCTCACAGAAAGTACCAGACACATCCTATTTCTGGAGACTCGGAGCTGAATCATAGTCTTGCAAGAGAAAAACTGGGACTGCCTGCCTGCTAGCAGGGTGAAAAAAAAACATCAACAGCCGCCGGTATGCAGTTAGGGGTGGTAAGGAACCAGTAGGCCTTACTGGTCCTGACTCCCTGACCTGTCGCTTACTCTGTCCACAATCCAGGACCCCATGTCAGCCTCCCGGGGCCATCAGTCCACATCCCAGCAATGCTGCGGTGGGGCTGGTCTCGGCTTCCCACGGCCCTGCCAGGCTTACCCGCAGGCCCACGGTCCAGCCCTGTCCTGTCCCCGGGGAGGGGCCCACTTCCTGGGGCTGGGGCTTCCCCCTGTGCCCCGGGGCCGCGCTGCTGCTGCCTGGGGCGGTGGGACAGGTCCTGGCTCCCTGGCCCTGCCCTGATGGACCCCAGGGGAGCCTCGGGGCCCAGAGGGTCCCTGGGCCTGCAATGGGGCACACAAACACGGGTGGGGGGGGCGAATGGAGGCAGTGCTGTGCCACACATTCGCCCCCTGCCAGTCCAGCAGAGCCAGTCCCCAAACAGTAGAGAAGATAAAATGTTGCCCAGTACATGAGAGAGAATTGCAAGGAGGGAACAGAGTTACCATATTGTAAATCAGAAAAAGCCAGAGTTGCTCATCACAAGGAATTTACATGAAGTAAACAGTAAAATGCAGAAAAGACCCTTTATTTGCTTTGGATGTACTGGTCTCCTCTATTTTTCAGTATTTTAAGGTTTCCTCTTGTTTTTAGTAGACTAAAATGTATGCTAAATCAGTCAGCAAAGTTACATGAGGGAAGTATACAGTCCATTACAATCAATGCAGTTAATTAAAAATACAGTTAGAACAGAAACAGTAATGAGAATTGGAACACAATAAATAATTAAAACAAAATTAGTTTAGCTCTTTAGTTGAGCCAGTCAGTTCCCAGTTAAAAATAAATGGCTTTTTACTTCATCGATAGCTACAACAGCAGACCTAATGCAGCTCTAAGGTCTCCTTCCAGTGTGAGGGGTTAGTGCACGAGGCCCCTCTTTCCCACCCTCCCCTTGCTCTACCCGCTTGCCACAATGAGTCTGCCATTGAACTCCCAATGCTGCAAAACTGGGAGCTGGACTGAGAGTTGCAAATACAGAGCAGGAAAGAAGCACATGGTTGTAGAAAATACCAAAAAGCCTTTTAATTATTCCAACAAAACGTGAAACATTTCCCTAGAGCAGGAGGGAAGCTGTTGGCAAATTATTATTTATCTGTTTATTTATGCTAGAAATAGGCAAGGGCAGAAAAATGTAAGAGTTTGGCAGCTTTTGGCAGCTTTTTTTGTACCTTGCTCATAACTATTTTGGAGCGTAGGAGCTAACACTGCAGGAAGCAACCTGAGAAGAATCTCTGTTCTACAAACACCAAGCCTTCAGAACAAATGCTGGGTAGTAACATAGCTGACTGCTTTATTTCTGAACTCAGGTCTGCAGGAATCATTTTACGGATTGTTATGTCTCCATCTGATATTACCACAACACTGTTACAGCTCTGTAAATTGCGTATTGACAGCCGTGGTTGGTTTCCTGATTTTCTTGTATTCATTCACACATTAAGTGTTCCTTCCTTCCTTGAACAAAATACATCTCTTCCCCATGCCGGGAAATAGTGACAAAGAGCTGGGTGCTGAGAAGAAAGTTTCAGCTTTCACAATCTCATTGCATAACCTCTCTAGTTCTCTAAGAAGGAAGAAACAAATGAACTCTTCTGTCTGAGTCACTATTTAATAACACAATAATTAACTAAACATCATGATAAGTATTAAGTAGGGATTAAGTATTTTCCACTCTCATTGGACTTCTACCATCAGAAGAAAAATAACAGGTAGCTCTTCTAGTAACTCAGTTATTTTAGTACCACAGATCAATAGTTTGATTCTTGCATCTCTCAAAACTATAAAGCCTAATAGCTATAATAAATATTAGCATGTGTCCTCTAAGCTATAATGGAATTTTATGAAGGTATATGTGCACTGCTGTAATGTGTCAGGAGGAATTAGCTAACAAATGTCTTTTAAATCCTTACATTCTGTTGACCAACAATTGTTAACAGCACAGCTGCTCCAATTCTGGTTGTTGTTTTCTGTACTGACTATTTTCCACATAAGCATTCCTGCAAAATGTAGGTAAAACAGGACATAGATTTATCGGGTTTGCCACTAAGTATGTGACCATTCGATCAAATCTGGACAATAATGGATAGACGAAATCTTTCTCTTAATATGATCAAAGCAAGAGAGGGCATAATACTGGCTTTTCTTACAATTGCCTCCACTGGTTTATTGTGTAACTTTGGGCAAGGGACCATCTTGGCACTGTCTCCATTTCCCCAGCTATAAAATAACAACCACTCTCAAATTAATCTGCTTTGTGTAGTGCTTCAAGATCCTCCCATAAAATGGATATTTTGCAAAAACACACCTTCGAGAGTTGAAGCAATTCACTCATAGAGTGATCAATTATTTGCATAGTGTGAGTACTTATGCTAATGTATACCAGAAAATTTTCCTATACTTCTGTGGTGCTTACCAAATATAAAACCAAAGTGCTTAATCTGTGCTGCTTAGAGGTGCATCTCTTCTTGCTATTCTTAGGTGTTTATGCCTTGCTTTGTTTTTTTGTTTAAAACTTTTAAGATGTAGTCTGTTATTGAAAACATGATATCTTTTCCTGAACTATAGAACAGCAAATTAAATTATAATGAGTGCTAGAATATCACATAATCTTTTTATCTGAGAGAAAATAACTCCAAGAACATTATGTGCAGTCTGGTCAGCAAGGTAAAGTTACAGTGCTGCAAGATGCTTATAGATGAAGGTAGTGTTTTAGTTTGGTGGAGCATGCGATAAACTTTCTTGAGGCACTGAGGGACAACTGAGGCTTGTGCTTATTGTCATAATACCTCAAGACGTGGACAAATACTTATTTCACTCCTCTGTTTCCTAAAACTATTTAGAGTCAGCAGACCTTTTTCTGTGGGAAATTTTGCATGAGTGTCCTTCTTTCAGCAACTAAATTAGACACACATTTACCAGAAGAATTACCTGTTTCCACAAACTTCTGTACATCTTTGTTTTTTTTACCAGAGCAGATAGGTTGACACTGAATTGTAACACTAATACATTTTTGTTATTTCACACTTAATATAGCTTATGAACTCCCGAGTCATAACAGAATTTTATAAAGACATAGCTATGTGTCAAGAAGAAAAAACTAGTGAATGACTAGCTTCTAGATTGCTTTAGTTTGTTGAAAGAAAGGTTTCTATATAGCAGGAAATGATTCTTAACTCCAAACCAGTAAGTCTGGTTCTTTCCAAAGTTACGTATACCTTCTTAGCACATTAACACATGGTTTTTCTTCCAGATCAGGGCATCATCTGTGTAAGCCTTAGTAATGGCAAAAGCATTGTAGTTTCTAGCGAGGTTTCTTTGGTATCAAATGTAACTTAGCATTTTCCAATAAAGGTGTTGTATGTGCACAAATACATCTGCAGTGCTGTCTTCATTGGTCTTTTAAGGGTACCTAAATCTCTGAACATAGTAATGCCCATGTGCACCAGCTAAATTTCTCTCCCTGAAGAAATTATTCCTTCGTACTTATGTAATTCCAGCTGGGCCATATGTAACCAAAAAAATAAATCAAGTCCATCTATAATGTCAATGCACTGAAAACTTTGATCTACATGAAATGATTGCATGACATGACGTGCCAACTTCAACTGTCTTGTCTAAGGTGCGCCCTGAATCTTCTAGCGCTTGGTGCAGTTTTGCCAGCAAAAGCCCAGGACTTGAAGCCTCTCTGAACTGTGAGGCTGATGCAGTTCAGACTTAGTTCAGTTACAGACTTTCTATATTTGCACTTTCCTTTTATACCTCAAAGTTAAAAATATCTTATGTTTCTGTGTCAAGTGCAGCACTCAAACCTCTGTAATGTAGTTTTGCAGTTAAATTGGTGGGTCTGGATTAATTGAAAACTATTAACTTCAGTAAAAGTGCAATAGAACTTCCTACTCTCCGAAATAAATCTACCTTTTTGTTATCTTGTTTTCCATTGTCATTTGTTACTTTCACAGATGATAGGTGCACGATTAAAATCTTGTCCAGTTGTCTTCTGTATTTCTAAAAATACATGATCTAGAAGACCTTTGCACAGCTGATTTTTATACTTTCTGTACTTTCTATTTACAACGGATGCAATAGGGTGTTGCTTGTTCAATTTGAGCTTACAGTACTTCAAATAAATCCTCTTTATTAAGTGATGCATTTCCACCTGTCTCTACATAACAGAACATATTAAAAATTATCTGATAGCCATTTAAGTGTTTTATATTAACACTTTACCTCTAAAACTATCAAAAGCATAAAACAAAAAAAAAGAGAACACGGGAAAAAAAAAAGAAACCAGTGCTAGAAGAGTTGCAGCTTTTCATGGACTTCCGACGTAAAATAAAAAAGAAATTATCTATCACTAGGTTTTATTTATTTGCAGAAAAAATATGATTTGAGGTTTATGATAAATACTGTAAGTAGGAAAGTGTAATGATACTTATTATCAGTGTATAATGCATTATGGGCACTGTGGAACTGCTCATTACTGAGGCGTGAAGTCAAAGGCAAAGCAGTAGGGTTGGGAGACTAGTATTGAAAATACTCAATGTGGGGCATTGCACATTCTGACACGTAAGGCAATGAAACAAACACAGACAGATAAGTACTTGCATGTGCTTGGAGTCACCACTCTTCATTATTCTTTGGGTCGTATACCAAAACTGGCTAAGATGCATGTGACAACCCCAAGTGCCTCCGAGCAGCACCTGACTCCCAGGTCCAAATGGTGGTGGTTTCTCTGGGATCTCATCACATATGAGCTGGGCAAGCTGACAGCCTGGCAAGGTTGCAGCATCCCACACAAGCTTGTCCCCCAAAGCCAGGAGACAGATTCAAATCACCCCAAAGCCCTGCTGCCAGACATCCTCCTGCTCATTTTATCAGCATAGGCATCAGTATTGAGCTGCTGAGTCTAGAAATGCCTTGGAAAATGTCCAGTTACAGCTTGTCATGGACATGGAGAAAGTTTATATGGGAATCAGGATGCAGAGCACATGCTGTGGAGGCCACATTTATCTGAGCCTTTAATTTCTTAATGGAAAAGGATGATGTTGCTTTTCCATTCTGAAGCCATGGGAGAAAATCTGGCACTGCTAACAACCTTCGTATACAACATGATTTGCATTATTTCACCAGGAATTAGGTGCTTTAATTTCTGATAAATAATGTTAAGAAATCCCTTTGGTTAAAAATAGCTTGCTCCTATGACTTTGGTTATTAATAGTTTACTGAGCATTGATTCGAAATATTTTGATAAATGTTCAGAACTTCACAGCCCTGTATTTAATAATTTATTTAACTAAACTACTTAGTATAGAGGTAAGAATATCTTCAAAGCAGCAGCTCATTTAAAACTCTATCTACATAAGTTATTAATTAGAAGTGACTTGTAATCTTTTGGTATAGCTGGTTTAAAAAAATGTTCAAAAAAAAATCTTGCTGCATCTTTTCTCTTTCTTTTTTTTTTTTTTTTTTTTGCTAAACAAATCATGCTTCCATTCCTTATGGTTCTTTTGGAAAAAGATCTTTCTTTTAGGAACAGGCCTTTCTTAAGCTAGTTTATACTTTAAAAATACCTTTTTAGTTTAAATTAGCATAACTTTCTCAAGATTTCTGAATAGGAATTTCAGCAGTTCATCCTTTAATGATGCTTTTCCCTCAAGCTATTTATCTGATTATATATTTCCATTATTTATTTTAGCATCTCCTCCACCAACCTACTTTTCCTTCTGAATTAGCCCGATATTTAAATAGAAGAATTTATGTTGTCTTTTGTCTGATGTTAATTTCAGGCAACTTTCCATGCTTTTATGCTCACACACAAGTCCCCAGTTATCCTGATTCCATATCATGTGAGACTTCAGATTGCATTCTCTCTCCTACTGCTGTCCTGTCATGCTTTTTATGGGAGGGAAACACAGCTGCCTATTCCAGAAAGAAGCAACCATGTGCTTCAGTCAGGTCCCCAGTCTGAATAGAGAGGGGCCAGAACCAGAGGACACCCCCAAAGGGAGTGGTTGCACAGTCCTCACAAAGCCTGAGTCTCAGTTTGTACTACTAAATTATTGTAACAGCTGATTTCTCAGTCTGAGTCTTACATAATCAAGCAGTCTAGGAGAAAGGAATTGGACTGTGTTTTTTTCAAAGTTCTGTAAAATGTCATCACCCTGATAAGAAATACTGCGCTGTTTCTATCTCTATAGACAACATCAGCTTCACACTCCGGCCAATATCCCCCAAAGGACTCATGAGTTTAGAAGGGCAGCAGTAGCAGTCTTTTAAAGATATTTAATTCAATACGACAGGATGCTTTCCTTTAAAAAAAAAAAAATGTATAGAGCTATACAATAACAATAAAACACTTTTTCAGTGAATATAGAACCAATAGCTCTCTAAAGGGTTGTTTCAAAGGAAAACACCTTACAAGGATCACAGAAATCAGGCCTAACAATATTAAGCCATTTCGTTTGTGTTTGTAAGGAAAACTTCTTAAACTATGGTTAATTCATGGATAACACAAACATTCACAATGCAGTAAGATCGGACCAGAGTGGTCTGATTCTAATATTTTGAAAGAAAATTAATATAGTCAATAATAAAATTATACATCCAGGTATCAGAAAGAAAGGTCATATTTCTAGACTAGGAGACTAAAACAGACTGTTGAAGTTCAAGGAGTTTTGACTAAGTAGATGAAAAGAAGCCATCACAACCTTGGAATTGAAACTAAAGGAACAGAAATTTTGTGACCATATAATTCCAGTCTAGAGTACTGAAAAAATTTCTGATCTTGACATCCTCAACACCAGGCAGAAAAAGAAAAATTTTAGGAGAGAGGAACCAAAAGCAGTTAAAAGACCTCTTTACGAAGAGGTAGTAAGTAGAATGGATTAAGTTTAGGAGAAACATGTACAAACTATGGGTAGAAAAATGATTGTCAACTGCTCCAGTTTCTATCTTCATAATGCAAGAATGAAAGACTCAAATGACACAGAAAGGCAATACATTCAAAACTGATCAAAAGAAGTGATTTTTAAACAGAATAATTTGCATATGGAGCTCATTGTCACAAAACAATCTGAAGGTCTAAAAGATCAATAGGAATCAGAGTAAAGTTAGTCATTTATCTGAAGGTATATAAATCCTCAGGCAGCAAAGTATAATCCAAATTCTACCAGACAGGAGTTAGAAAATTAGTTTCTACTTATAGGTTATTCCATGATGACTCACTATGTCGCTTCATAAATTTTCTTGTGAAACATTAGGGATAAGACCTTTAGTTTAAATGCTATGATACCAGGAACCATAATTTCCAGAATGCACCTCTAGAGACCATTGGTGTGGAACATGGGTAAAGAGGGGAGTGTTTGGGTCATCAGTGAGCTGAAGACAACAGTATACAGTGGCAGCCAGATATGGAAGGATCTACAACATCTATACCATACATTTTTGCCAGGGCTATTCTAGCTTTGATAACATAAAGATATAAACAGACAATGTTTGCAGGGCAGGAGAACTTCTATTGGGCCAAGTGGTACAGCTAGAGAAAGAAAACAACAACAAAACCTCTTTATGGTAAACACATAAACCTTTGTTTCTTCCAAATAAAGTTTCAGGAACATCATGAATTTTTTGTTTGCTTCTCAGAACATACCAACTGGTGTGATAGCATGTATGGATTCTCCCTGTAAAATTTGAATAGCTAACTTCATTTGTGCCAGTTAGTGTTCGACAGAGAAAATACCCCACAAAAAACCCAAAACCAAACAAACAAAAAACCCAAACCAAAACAAAAAACTCAAACAAATTAAAAAAAAACAAACACACGAACAAAACAAACAAAAAAACCCCAACAACAATAACAAAAAAAGCCCCAAACAAACAAAAAACTCAGCTTTGCTTTCTGAAAGAATGACCCAACAGCATTGAAATATTTCTAAAGGTTCATTTGGCTCTGTAGTCAGTCAGGCTGCTAACCTGACCTCACTGAAGCGTAAAGAGAAGATGATGCTGCCAGCGCTTTCTAGTGATGTCTGATGTACAGCCTTACAGGCAAATTCCTGGTATTCCCTTTGATTTAAGAGAGAAAAGAGTGATGTTATTCTCCCACTGATAAATACTAATATCAAACTGGAAGTTAAAGTGAGTTCTCTACCCCAGGGGAATACACCTGTTGGATGAAACTCTGGGAACAGTCTAATCGAATAGCAAAAATCACAGAGATCAATAGAGCCAGAATTTCAGTCTATAGATTCAGATTCTTTTCCAGTTGGAAAAGGACATCAGAGAATGGGCTTTCTCTGACTCACTCTGGTTCTTTCCTAGAGTGTGTGTGAAAAAAGGCTCCTGGCATGTTGAGTGTAATTCTGTAGTGATGTTAATATTATATACTGAGAATTCTATTTTGACTGCTGAGTCTTTTCTTCTCCATTGACTCCTAGATTTTCTACATATATTCATTTCTGATCTCCCTATCGCATTTAGTTATCTCCCTTCCTTTTATTTTATGCTTTATATGATTTTTTTGGTTCAATGAGTTCTTTATTCTGCCACACTGGTGAGAATGCTTCTTTCCCTGGTTCTTTGGTTCTCTTTGCTCAGTTCCTCATGTTTACACTCTTCAAAGAAATGTACAACTGTATCAGATGATAACACTCTACCTTGAGGTTGAGATTCTTACTGCGTCTCTCTGTTTTTCAACATCTAGAAAGTTATTTTAAGAAAATATTCTTACATACTTTGTAGTTGCTTCTATGTTTTATTGTTTATTGATCTGCCCAATCAGGGCAATCGGACCAATCAGTCTTATCAGGATGATTAATTTCACAAGCAGATTTTCAGCACTAAAATGCCGTCTACTTTGCTGCAAAGAATTTGGCAAATGCATAGCTTCCCTTTGTTTGTTTCTGCTTTAGTGCAATTATTTTACTGCTTGATATTCACAATTGTATTATCATACCAAAGACCACTACCAATCTGTGTCTTCAGTTTAATTTATATCTAATTTAATGCCCCATTTCCTTGCCATAGTCAGACGTAAATATTTTACAGATATGACACTGCTTGTAATTTTTTTAACCAGTCCAGTTCCTTTTGTCTCTGAAGACTTGGTTCTTTTCTTCTCTCTGTGTATTTATGATATTGGGAAACGCCGTTTATAACCTTTGCTTTACAGGTATCAATACAGAGACACTGAGACCCAAATCCATCTCCCGACTTGTCCCATTGTCACACAAAGAATTAGTTGAAAAGCAAGATTTGGGAAGCTAGAGGAAATGAAGTCTTGAACCACAGCAACATTTTCCTTCTTTGATATAAAGATTCAATTTAAATGGAAAACAGAATCTTCAAAAGGATACTAAATACATTCCAGTTTATAGAGTTTACCAAGTTGAAACTCTTTGCCTTTTTCATCAACTCAGTGCAGTAATAATACAGCTCTCCTAACTGAAATAGAATTAGGATTGCAATTGTCACTGTATGAATTGCTACATAAATAAAGAGGAAGAAACAGTGATGTTTGTAGTGCAGGTACACTGTAAGTTATTGGATAGATGGGGGTTTAGACTCTAAACCTCCACATGTAAGTACAGTATTTTGGTAATAGTAGGGTTCAAGAGGCTTACTGAAAAAGAAATGTGAAGTAGATGAAGGTATTGAACCAAGACTGTTAATGTCCCTTTTTCTGTTTGAAACAGTAGTTTCCTTTTTAGCTGAATTCTTAAAAGAAAGTCAGAATGTCTTTTTTCAACCTTGACTGGAAAGCTAGCATGTGGTGACACTATTTATAAAACAATGCTCATTAATTTATTAGGGTCCCACTCAGACATTCTTTGTTTCTCCAGACCTGTGCAGTACCCTTGAGTCTTTGCAAATGACGGTCCCTCTTCATCTCCATGCATTTTTATTCTGATGCCTACACCTGCCATTCTGCTCACAGTGATGGACATAATGCAGTTCAAAAGATGCCCAGTCCCTTTAAAATAATAACTAAACAACTCCACCCTTAAACCAGCAGTTCTGGTGACAGTGGTGGAAATTTCCTTTGACTCGCACTCTCTATTAGTATCTCCCCAAAGTTCTTTTGAAGTAATTAAGGACACTGGCTGAAGTCACTTTGATGTGGCCTGCTAAGTCTCTCATTGCCACTTGGCAAGGGAGGACTTTCCCTAGCCCGTATCAAAAGCATTTCTTCTACAAGCACTCAGAGTCCAGTAACTTACTTTCTATTGGCCTCTGGTGAAAGAGAGCAGCTCTGTAGTGTTTCTGCAGCTTGGAAAAGAGGCCAGAACCTCTCCATTCCCCGCTTATCTTTGCCAGGTATTCATCAGAAAATCATTAGCCTAGCAAAGCACTGGAAGATGCATTATTAAAGCAATAGTACTTCTCTTTCAAATTTCATCAATACAACATGACATGTTTGCAGGTATAGGCTGTCATTATTTGATACCTTCCCATTCTTCTCCTCTCTATAGCCTTTTGGAAGGCTCTCCTTATGTTTCAGTCCCTTTTTCTTGTCTCAATGGCAGCCATCTGAGATGTGAATACAAGACTGACTGACCTTGGTCAATAGCAGTGCTTCACATATGGTTTGTGTCTCAGAAATCATCAGTCTATATAATGTGTCTGCCATATAACAAGAAATCAAACAGCTTCCCTGAGGTGGGGACAAGTTTTACTGTTGTGCTAAATAATGATGTAGGCATTAAGAAAGAACTAATACTGATGAATAGAGAAAAAAGATCTTTCTTTACAGTCATGAAAGTCCATCATCATTTTTTGCTAGTTAAGCAGTAGGATAAAAGTAAAGAAATATTTTAGATCTGTTTATGATCTTGTCTTTCACCTATAATCTCACTTATAAATAAATAAAGTTTGTAAAAAACTTTCCTTTTCAACCATTGCAGTAATCATCTGACTGGCTGTATCTACTGACAATACACATCAGAGAACTCACAGAAAGACATTTCCTTGCCTTTGCAGTAACTTCTAAAAAGGTACTGAATGTCAAAGCTCCATGCAAGCACACAATCTGATGTCTGCAACATTTCTTAGCAGTTTCAGAAAACTAGAAGATCCAGAAGTACGTTTTTATAATTACTCCAAAAAGGCCATAGTCTTCGATTACCAAAGATTTCATTACCTGGAGGATCCCCCTCCACTTTACTGTAGCTTTCCTTACTGATTACATGCATGGAAATTAGTGGCAGCTCTTTTCAATATGCTACAAATAGAAGTGCTTTAAATAGAAGGAAAGTTCTTTCTTGCATTCAAGAGCTCAGGCAGGGCTGCTCTGGAGGAGACAGACACGACGCTGCCTCTCATATGCTTCACTTCTGCTTTGTCATCTCTTTTTTCACTCTGAAATAAGCTAATCAGATATTCTGACCACAAATGGTCAGTTGTTCCTTGCCAGTAAAAGCAGGAAGGGGAAGCCTTTTCTTCTCGGTGAAGCCTGTATAATAATATAATAAAGACTGAACTAATGAGATCCTATAGCACTTGAACAACAATCAGTAGAAATGGATGAGAAATGCTGCCCTTTGTGTAATTATCACAACTACAGAAATTTAGAACAGTGTTCTTTATAGCAGAGCTCCATATGGAAATAGCCATTTTTGCTAATTCCAAGATTCCCAAGAACCTATTTCACACAATTTGTTCTCCTCTGAATTATTTTGTCTCTTCAAAAAAGCATAGTTGAGGGGGAAAAAACCCTTTTTAAAAAACGTTTGTGAACTCTTCTCCTTACTTTTCAGAAATCTGGAGTTTCAGTCCCTTCCAACAAGTTCTGCCTCGCACTACAGTCCTTCTTGCTTCATTCATTAAAAATAGCAACGCAGCAGCACAAATACATCCTTTGGGATTCTACATTAAATGCAGAGTCTTGCATCCTGGGCTGGCTTACATCTGTGTAGCCCTTTGATGTCTCTTGGCACACCACTGCAGCTGTCCCTTGTAGTAGGCATTTGAATTAACATGTTTGCTCCTTTTTTATTTCCCTCCTGCTCTCAGGGCTGTGCCCTGAAAGATTTACTGCACCTCTGTGAATGCTCTGGGGACAACATAATTGCTGAAAGAAAATCTCCCTTGAGAATGTGAGCTCTGACCTTTGCTTTCAAGATTTAAATTCTCTGTTTTTCAGCATATGTATAACAGATTGTCAGAGAATAATCCCCTAAAAGATGCAAGTAGATAACCAGGGGAAGAGAGAGGAGCAGCTCTTTAAAATATTGTCTGCTAAAATTTGGACAGTAAATCTTCAGTCCAGCAAGTAATTAAACACATAAATAGTCACATGAAGTTCACTGGGACTACTCATGCACACAGTTATGTGTATAAGCATTTGCACTTACGGGATTTAGTAAAGGGAATCTAATTAAACAAAACAAAAGTGGTTAGCAGCCCAAACTGGATTGAGTCACTGTCAGAACTGTGGTACAGTTGCAGACTGGTGCATAATTATTTTGGACTGAAGATAGAAATCAAAATTCCTTATTTCATTAGGTGTGGGTCCCAGTGTTTTATTTTGCAATATCTAGTGGCATTA
This sequence comes from Baryphthengus martii, assembly GCA_013396935.1. Taxonomy (NCBI): domain Eukaryota; kingdom Metazoa; phylum Chordata; class Aves; order Coraciiformes; family Momotidae; genus Baryphthengus; species Baryphthengus martii. The sequence continues at coordinate 309,796 of VWZK01006310.1, read as the reverse complement.
GCATATTTTAGGGACTATCAAAGTGAAGATTCTTAGAGGATCTGTGGTTGCTAGGAGACTAGGACTTCAGTCCTGCAAATCTTCCGCACTGCAAAGAGCAAACCGGCAATAATCAGGTTTTCCTGCTAGACAGGACTCAAACAACTGAAGTTTATGGCTTATTGCTTTAAAACTGTGATTTAACTTTAAATTTGTAGAACAGGAAAATTTAACAGTTGTTAGATCTCTCCGAGTAGATATTTTATCTTGTGTTTATAATATGCCACCCTTACATTCTTTTAAGATCAATAATACCTTGGATGTCTGACATCTAGGAACTTGGTTTCAGTGCACTGGGAGGTTTCAGTCAGCATAAGAAGTGCAGAGCTCACTTAAGACAATTCAGAGAGGGTTTTGCCATCCCCAGGCCTGCGATTTCGATTCCCATACATACAATTTCCACCCTGAGCAGCCCCAAAACAGCACTTTTACCACCTACAGCTCCCTGCACTTTTCTGACCTCCCAGCTTACAGCTGCAGCAGCAGCAAATGCCTCTGTCTCCCCAACATCTAACCAGCTCAGGAGATAAACCCTCAGTGACAATGGGTGCCATTGTGGATTTTGTGCCACATCGACTGCATTTCCCTATTTTAACTTAATTAAACAAAGTATCCCGTAACTTCTAAATGAGAGTGATTTTATTACAGTGTCTACAGGTCACAGTAAGAATCTTGGAAATCACTGAGGGCTGTAATTTGGATCTTTACAATTCTGTATTCTTTATGACTCAGGAACTATGCTAAGCATGAGAGCACACTATTTTCAGTGAAATAACACTTGTGGTCAGAACAGCATATGGCTTTTGTGTTTGGCTGGATCATTGCCTTTAGCACTGTTTCAATAAGTATACGTTACAAGGGTATTCACCTATGAAGAATTATGTCTATTTTCTCATTCATGGTGTTTCAGTTGCTCCGTGCAACATCACAGTATTAAACTCCCATCTGTAGACCACTGGAACCAGCTTTTTCAAGGATTTTGAGCCCGATTCTGTTTAACTGCAAATGCCCTCATTTCTTATCAAGCACCAGGACAGGATAGTGTTCTTATCTGATCCTTTGCAGTCCTTATCTAATGCCACAACCAAACTCTTTTCTCCTTCATGTGATAGTAAAGGTATATGAAAGAAAGTGCCCCTGGGGACATAAGGAACAGGTGAGAGGGAAATAGGGCAAAATCTTAGCTGAAGTCAAAGCGTGGGGGACTGTCATTCCTTCCAGGAAAACTACAGCTTCCCCCAGAGTCTTCTGATAACCTTTTACTTATTCTGTAATGATTCAACTCTGGTTTCTAATTATATTTCTATCTAAAACCTGACAGTTCCATGCAATTATGTGTACTGAATGTATTTGTCCCCCAGCGTGGTAAGATTATATAGTAATACTAACAACGAACATGGCTGAATCATTGACAAATTCAACCTTAGCTATATTCTCTTGCTTGCCTTGACAACTAGACTATTGAATTCCAACAGGATGAAAATCTAAAAATAGCACTGTGTGAAGAAAGACTGCAAGCAAAGCCACTAGATAATACAGGCTCAATGCTCCTGTGAAATGTGACACGTGCAAAAGCCAGATGTAATTTTAACAATACAGCTTCCTTTTTGACAAAGGAATCTCCAGAGTCTGATTTAATGTCTCCACAGTATAGCCTAGCAATTCCACGTTTTATGTAGGAGTAAGAACAGACTTCTTTAAACTCGCAGAAAAGAACCCCTGAGAAGAATGCTAATGCACAGCATGGTGAATATAAAAGAGAAAAGACCTCTTATGACCCTGTAGCAATTAAGATACCATCCAAGCACAGTGTAGAAGTCACCTTAAAATTATTGCAGTGACACAAATCGGACTCAGCAATGCTGACAGAGACCAGTAATATTGTGTCTTTACAGAAACCAAAATCACTGCAGCTTAGAAAACATTTTACCTTATTTACTAGACAATATTGGAACGAGAATCTGTCTGGCTCTTATGTAGGAGGGCAGAGAGAAGCAGGCAAAAGGAGCTTCTCTTACTTTCATATCCTGTGTAAAAGGAACCAAAGAAGGGGTAGACTGAGTAGTTAAATTAGCTGAAGACTTGGGAGCGTAAGATTCAAGTCTCTTCTACCTTTTAGCGTCACTGTCCAACCTTGGGACTCCCTTAAGGAACTCAAGCTCTCTGTAAAATAAGTACCTCTCTAAGCCCTGTCTTATCTTGCAGATTAATTTGATAGTAATTCATATTCACCACCTTGAGGCTCTCAATAAATTATCCATAGAAATATAAGTACATATTATACAGATATATATTAGGAGTCTCTCGTCATCTCTGACCTCCAGGTAGATAGCAGACACTTTATAACTTACGCAATGAAGGACTGAGGGATGCAATTTTTTAAGACTGTTTTACAGATGCATGTACCACAACACCAGTGAGGGTTCAAATGCACAGAGCAGGTTTTGCACTGGTGTCTTGTGGTAGAAGAAAACTCGTATAAACCATCAGCAATTCCAGGAATACGATCTCTTTTCTTTCCCATACTTCGATTTTCCTGGCACATAAGACAAAGTGGTGACTAGAAACAGTTTCTTTGCTTCAAGTGGCATCCTAATTCCCTTCTAGTGTGCTGTAGATTTGGGGAGATTTTTTTTATCTCACCCATAATAGTATTCCTCTGGTAAGGAAAGAGATTGGTTTGAAGGAGGAAGATCAAAGATCTCCTTAATTTTATTCTCTGGCCTCATTCTTTTATTACTTAAGTAAAGTTCTCTTAAACAATTACAGGCACAAATCCAAATGATCTATTATAGACCATGGCTTTTTATTCACTGGAATAACCATTGTTCCAGAAATAGATATAGCCCCACTGGTATGACTTTGAAGCACTATAGCCATTGGTTGGAAATGGGATAAAAAAATAAGGTGGATCAATAAACAGATATTGTTTTCCACCAGTGCTGTGTGACAGAAGTGAAAGCTTTGAAGTTTTGCTTTCTTTTCAAGGAAATATCTGTGCCATTGTCTGGATGTATCACTGCACCTTGTTTAATTTACTCTTCACTGTCCACAGACAAGTACATATGTGACAAAAAGCATGAAAACAAATGTCCTATTTTTAGGAGACTCACTCAACTCCCCAGCGCATGGGTCCTAGAGAAGCAATGCTGCATCAGGAACTGACTCACATGGAGGACAGTAAAGCAGAGAGCAAATTCTGTTTGTTAAAAGAACCGTTTACACTGGTTTATATTGTCCTTTCTTTGTAGGGGAGCAGTCATAGTCAGAAGAGTCAGAAAGGATCATGAAAGGTGTTTGTCCTCCCATCACACGACGGAAAAGTTGTATGTAAATCCTTCCAAACTTTATAGGACATCCCATAGCTATTACGAGCAATTCTCTCAGTACATAACTATTTCTGTGATTAAAATAGTCCCCTAACATTTTCTCTAAATCATTTGGCATCATTTTGAGTCTATTATTTCTTATTCAATCCACACTAAACATGGAAAATGGTTGATTTCCTTTCTCTTTACAGCCATCTTTTCCCTGCTTGAAAATAATTATCTTTGCTCATTTCAGCCTTGTTTTTGCTAGTAAGAGTTTTCCTGCTATCTTAGTATTCTACTTGCCTTCCTCTGAACCCCTGCTTTAGAGCTGGTGCTGAACACAAGGCACAAAGGTAGTGATAGCAATAAGAAAAATAAAAGGTGAAGTTTTATTTAAGAGAACCACAGGTGATTATTCCTATCACTCAGGTAAATGTAGATATAGTCAGAGCAGAAAAGGCATGTTTTATAACAAATGGAGTTCTATAAGTGTAGGATGTAGAAATTTTGCAGTTCTGCTCCCCCTCTCATCCCTCTCTCCCACTTCCCATTGCCAACATTCACAAACAAAACATCTCCAATATATAGAGACATACATAGAAATATGAAGATGCAAACACAGAAATGCACAGGATCAGGTACGCTAGAATTTGTATACCATCCTTGGTCATGATGACCCAGACTTTGGTCCCACTCAGTATGTGGCTGTCCTTAACAAGTCAGAAGTCAGTGCACCAGGACACTGCAATTACTCCTGACTGGCTCAGGTATCACTTTATATCATCTATTGACAATAAGGAGCTTTTTAAATGACAACTGCTGTGGCTAAATACTTTAATATCTGTAACTACAGTTACCGGTGTCTATAAGACAGACACCTAAATAAGTATACTGGCAATATGCAGTTAGTAGTGGTGTGTACTTGTTTAAGAGACACAGACTTCAGTTAATCAGACTGCATTTTCCTCTGACTCCTCAATCTCCTTCTCACAATATTTACAGTTATACTGTAGCTGGTGGGGTCACACTGGAGTCAGACTAGGTGGAAGTAAAGTGTACAGAGGGTCAGTTGGACAAGCAGTGTGGCTTCACCTCACTATTTTAACCTTTTGTAATTCTTATGCATCATATGATGCTGAACAACTGTAAAGAAAACATAGTTCTTCAGTCCATTCTCACAAGACAAAAGTACTGCTCTGTCTCTGAATCACAAAGGAAACAAAAATACTGCATGTGTCTGTCTAATTTAGCTGGTCAAATTGCCTGGGAACGGCTTTCTTCTTCATTTGAGAAGTTTGTACAGCTCCTAGCATCACAGATCTCCATCTCTGCTGATGGCTACAGAGACTATTCTAATATAAACAAACACTTGAATCACATTAATTACATCCACAGATTCAAATAATCTGATTGAGAAAATGTGTACTGAACAATTCGAGTGGAATCTGAACTGTCATTTTAAGGCAGGAAGCCTAATTTTGATAGTCTTTTTTCATGTTTCACTGGATGTTTTGCCAAGCGACACAGAATAGATGAGAGTTCTTTCGGGACTTTTTTTTTTTTTTTTTCCTGAGAGGATCTATGGCACTTCATGCTAGCTGAGAGTGCTGGGTATGACAGAAATCAGCTTGACTCACCAAACCAGCCATTTAAGAACAGACCCTCTAGTGGTATAAATCCGAAAGGCTTGACTTCACTGGAGCTCTGCTAATTTACCCCTGTTGGGAATCTGGCTCTGAGACTTCACAGAGTGAAAATGAAACTAAGGAAGCAAAACAAAGATCTAAAATATTAGGAAATAAAACAGCATGAGAATGCTATGTTTTCCCAAGCATGCAAAAGAGAAGCCTGTAGGTTATAGTTTCAATTTATGGTTATTTGGTACGTGTTCACATATGCGCTATGTGCTGCAGAGGACATAAGAGAAATGCCCAAGATCTCTCTTGATCTTATTTCTGTTGTGGTTATTCCACAGCCTCTTTCAGCCAAAATTTCAGTGAGGTAGGACCTTGCTAAGGATTTTTAAAAGACTAGTGCTGAAAAGATCTTCAACCATACAGACAGAAAATGAAAAAAAGGAAGTGTATTGAAGGTCAGACAGATGTTCAGAATAACTTCAATTTCGTTCAATTATTAAAAGGATACTTTGCCTCATCTTTCAGTAAGAATGGTAGTGAACATGGCCATAATTGCAAGATATCTGATTAAGAATGAGGAAGTTTTACCAGAAATTACTATAATTCAGGCAGGGTCAAATTAAGCTTATTCACCCTTGTGATATCAGGAATCCTGTGGTAATTCCCAGCCCCAAATCCTGATCAGTTGATACATGAAGTGGCAAGCTAGAAGCAAAGCTTTTCACTGTGTGCATTGGTTCAAAAGTCATATTCTGACTGTTGAAGAGAAAATGTAACAGAAAGTGGAGTGAAGGCATTATGGTCAAGCAAGCTGAGCAATCAAGGACGCAGAGAAGTGGCATAAAACAGAATGGTTCTAACAAAAGTAACTTTCTATTAAAAGAACAAATTTCATACTGAAGGAATGTGTCCTGATGGATCTAGGTTTGCATGAAGCAGTTCATAAAGTGCTCAGCTGAGAATTACTGTCTAAAGCCGATATAATGAAGACTAATTTAAGATTATGAACCTGATAGAAAAGTGGGTGTGGGTTTTTTTTCGTTTGTTTTGGTTTGTTGTTTTTTTAAAATAACATGTTTAAAAGGCAGTCTGTCAGGTTAGGAAGAGATTATTGGAACTCTGGAAGAAGTTTTTGGACACATCTTATTACAAGTACATGTTAGTTACTTGGAGTTAATAAACAGGTTTGCCTAAATGATAGAGGTGTTTGGAGGTATTGACTATAATTAGGAAGCTCATATAAGAACTGTTTTAATTATAAGCAGAATAATGGAAATAGGATTAAATTTAACACAATGCCATCTACATAGAGACTTCATGTATGGAGCTTGTCATCTGGAGGCAGCTGAGAAACAGAGATCTAGGTATACTGTAAGACTGTAAAACAGCTATGAGCCTCAAGTGTGATAGAACCACAGGAAATCTGAGACAAGTCTAAAATGCAATTTGCTAGCGCTTTCCAGGTGGAGCCCAGCAGCCTTATAGACATTGCATGAGAGAGTAGTGGTGTTTTGGAGAAGCACATTCAGGTATAGTGTGAAAATTTTGGGTGTTGAACGTAGTCATCTGCTCTAAGAATTAAAAAGACAATTTATCTGCTTCTTTACTGAATTGAGTCCTTTTATGTCATAACTTTGTTGTATGTATTTAGTCCCAAACACTTGAACTTCTATTCATCACCTAATTTTGCTGTGGAGAATGTCTTCTTTTACCCTAAGAAACATCTGAAGTTGGTCCCAGATAGGGAAGTAATGCTAGGAAGAAGCAATGCTGCTCGTGGTGTTGAGAGATTTGGTATGTCTTACTCAAGGTTATTTATGTGTAAACTGGTTTACAGATGCTTTTCCTCAGGTCAAACATGTGAAAACGCCACACTTCAATGAAACTCCCATTCTTTCTAGTATATGTATTGTTCCTCTCCCCCAGGGAAAGTGTCCAATGATCCCAACAAGTTCCCTAGTATTGCAGGTGTAGGGGATGTTAGTCTTGACCTCTTCTGCTTTCTTCTCTCAGTGTTAAGCCTCTTCATCTTTTATATATTAACTGTCTTCAGATGGTATGAGAGTTGTGGAGTTGTTTTGTGGCCTGTGGTGTTAAGGTACGTGTGAAGGAGATGCTTTCTGAACAACAAAAAAAAAAAATCTATTACAGTGTCAGCTGTGGAGAACTTAACTCAATTTCTTTCTGTCATCATGACGAAATTCCAAGAGTGTTACAGAAATATTCCTCTTCTTTTGTAAACATATATTAGATATTTTCAATCATGAAGCCAAATCAAATTCAGCTGGACACTTCCTCCAGCTCTGTCAAATTTCTATAGATACATTTTAGTCTTTCTTCAGGCACCACTTGAGTGCTACTTTGAAACTTATGCAAAGAAATCTCTAAAAGTTTATTAAGAGTTTAATAATTAGAGATTGATCTTAACAAATTATGTACTCTGTAAATCTTATTAAATCAAATCTTTTACTCTCATACCCATAGGAAAGAAAAGAAAAATGGCCACAGTGGTTCCTAGCAATAGAATCTTAGTACAACTGAGAGCACAGAAGTGCTGAAGTGAAATAGTTGCGATTGAAAACTTGTGTTAGTTTACGAATGTACCAGAAGTCCAGACAACTTTAGTTGTGAGCTAACTCTCATTTATAGTTTTCCTCACCAAAGAAATAAAAACAACTCCCGCAATACTAATCAGTGTAATAGCCTCTCTCTAACATAAAACATCTCTTCCAGAAAAACAAATAATAATAATAACAATAATAAAAATGCCACCGCTAGGGTATTCCTCCTTTTTCACACATACACTGGGAAGATGCAAAAGGATGAAAACGGACCTCAAGATTTTAAGGGAAGAAAATTTCATTGTACGTCTGGATGATCTGAAATCTCATGATTGCTAGTCCATCAAAAAGTGATAATACAATGAAGGAAAGAAAACGGCATATTTAACCAAAGAAATCACCATGTGAATTAAATAGAATGGTAGATAGAACGTCAGCATGACTTTCTATTTTATTTAAAAACTAGATGCTAATCATATAACAAAAAAAAAAAGCATCAAAGAATTGGGTCACTATATTAAGTTTTATGTATGTCAGTGACTAAGAATTTACACTGCTGACTTGAAAACAACTCAGAGGATGTTATATTGTTTGAATAACTGTAACTATATTCTAAAGAGAAAAGAGGTCACAGTAAAATCTCCTGGGGTTTCATTCATTCATTCTCAGCTTTCATTCAGACCATTGAATGACTGTTCTCAAGGAATATCAACTTGCAGTCTAGAATAAGCAAGGGGGAAAGGGAGTGGAGTTGTAGGAAAAGAGAAGAAAGAAAGAGAGAAAAAAAAACAAGAGAAGAAAGGAAGAGAGAAAAAAAAACAAGAGAAGAAAGGAAGAGAGAAAAAAAAACAAGAAAAGAAAGGAAGAGAGAAAAAAAAACAAGAAAAGAAAGGAAGAGAGAAAAAAAAACAAGAAAAGAAAGGAAGAGAGAAAAAAAAACAAGAAAAGAAAGGAAGAGAGAAAAAAAAACAAGAAAAGAAAGGAAGAGAGAAAAAAAAACAAGAAAAGAAAGGAAGAGAGAAAAAAAAACAAGAAAAGAAAGGAAGAGAGAAAAAAAAACAAGAAAAGAAAGGAAGAGAGAAAAAAAAACAAGAAAAGAAAGGAAGAGAGAAAAAAAAACAAGAAAAGAAAGGAAGAGAGAAAAAAAAACAAGAAAAGAAAGGAAGAGAGAAAAAAAAACAAGAAAAGAAAGGAAGAGAGAAAAAAAAACAAGAAAAGAAAGGAAGAGAGAAAAAAAAACAAGAAAAGAAAGGAAGAGAGAAAAAAAAACAAGAAAAGAAAGGAAGAGAGAAAAAAAAACAAGAAAAGAAAGGAAGAGAGAAAAAAAAACAAGAAAAGAAAGGAAGAGAGAAAAAAAAACAAGAAAAGAAAGGAAGAGAGAAAAAAAAACAAGAAAAGAAAGGAAGAGAGAAAAAAAAACAAGAAAAGAAAGGAAGAGAGAAAAAAAAACAAGAAAAGAAAGGAAGAGAGAAAAAAAAACAAGAAAAGAAAGGAAGAGAGAAAGAGAAAGGAGTGTCTTGAGAGTTGTTTTGTGTTTTACACTTGGTTTCTACAAATACTTGGAAACAATTAAAGTTTCTACCAGTACTCTTAGGCATTGCCTGATAGTTCTTCCAGGCCAATTTGTAACACCAGCTACTTCTGAAAAAAAGAAAATCTTCATACCAGTCTCAGTACTTTAAGTAGGAGACTGTATATGGAAGCATAGGAAATTGAATTACTGAGGTTAACCTTTTTGTTAAAAGCAAAAATTGTTATTTTTAGGCTCATTAAATAAATTCTTTAGTCACACTGTGTCGATATTGTTTTATAAAAAGCCACGTATTTAAATCATCTCTGATATTTCTGTAATTAAAGGTAATTACTCATCTTAATTAAAAATGTTTTATTGAAAGAAAAAATAAATCATACAGCTTCAATCACCTTGCTCAGTTCAGGCATCAAGAAGCACTTGAGATAAGTCAATGCACTAGCAAGCAGAAACTTATAAATGACATACCAATCTTTACTTCAGTCTTCCTGCTTGAAAGAGATTCCACAAGACTTTCAGGAAAAGACTGGTACTAAAAGTGGACAATTCAGAGCTGTTTAGAATATACTTTGAAATAATCAATTCAGTAAGATATTTCAGGTGGGAACCTTCATAGAGAGCAGTTTAATAGAGAGCAGTAGGAGGATGATGTAACCTCTAAACTTCCAAAGGCTCTATCAATGGCAGGGAACTGGCTGGTAAACAGTATTTTTGTCAAAGTGAAAACACCGCCTTGTGAAAACAAAGCTGTTTCAGAAAACCACAGACTTCTAAATTATTTTGAGTTTCTAAGGCTTTTTTTTTTTTTTTTCAGAAAGAAATTGAGAAAAAAGGAGGAAGATGAAAAAAAAAAGAAAAAAGGGTGAAAAAAGGACCCTCCTAAGGAGGGCCTGAAAAAAATAAAATTATTTTATTTTTTTTATAAAATTATCTGAAAACTAAAAAAGTTTGCAATGAAAACTGTATTTCTACAGATGTTTCAATCTTTGTTTTCACCATGTCAGGTTCCTATACGTTCATTTGACTTGCTAGCCTGAAAGCTAGGGCAATTCCCCTAAAGAACACACAAGCTCTGGTTCTTTCATGTGCTTCTACTTATTTCATAGAATCATAGAATAATTAAGGTTGGAAAAGACCTCTAGGATCGTCAAGTCCAACCTACTACTCACTGGCTCCATGATCACTAGACCATGTCCTGAAGTGTCATATCCAATCACCCTTTGAACACGTCCAGGGATGGTGACTCCAACCCTTCCCTGAGCAGGCTATTCTCCAATGCCTAACCACTCTTTCAGTAAATAAATTCTTCCTAATGTCCAATCTAAACCTTCCCTGACACAGTTTGAGGCCATTACCTCTTATCCTATCATTAGTTACTAGGGAGAAGAGGCCAACATCCACCTCACTACAACCTCCCTTCAGATGGCTGTAGAGAGTAATAAGGTCTCCTCTCAGCCTCCTCTTTTTCAGACTTAAAAAATTCCAGCTCCCTCAGCCTCTCCTCATAAGACATGTTTTCCAAACCCTCCACCAGCTTCATCGCCCTTCTCTGTACCCACTCCAACACCTCAGTGTCCTTCTTGTACTGTGGTGCTCAAAACTGGACACAGTACTCGAGGTGTGGTCTCACCAGTGCGGAGTACATGGACACAATCACTTCCTTACACCTGTTTGCCACCCCATTTCTGATCCAGGCCAGAATGCTGTTGGCTCTCTTGGCCCGCTGGGCACACTGCTGGCTCCTGTTCAGCCAGTTGTCAACCAACACCCACAGGTCTTTCTCTGCCAGGCAGCTCTCCAGCCACTTATTCCCAAGCCTGTATCTTTGCATGGGGTTGTTACGACCAAAGTGCAGGACCCAGCACTTTACTAGAAGTGGATCCCCAGCAAAAGAAGTAATGGAGTGTTGCAGTGCTGCAGCCCAGAAGGGGCTCTGACCTGGGTCAGAACATCATCCTTGAGTAGGATTGAGCATAATGCATTGCTCCTACATCAGAGAGGAGCCTTCTCTTTGCTGCACAGGCTATGAGGGAAAGGCAGAGCAGAACAACCCCAAAGGTCCAAAGGAAAATTTGCCATGTTACTTACATGAAACAAGCAGCCTTTACTGTAAAGAGGTAAAACAAAATAAAAATAAGAAAATAATTTTTAAAAAGTGAATAGTTTTTATGGAAGTAATTGCAGCTTGGTTTAGTTTTCTGGTTTGTTTTAGTGTCAGGCATTTGCTGTGCTTTTTTCCTCACTAATTTCCTGTCAGGATTGGCAGTCAGTGACTCACCTGCATTCATAGATGAGTATAGCCAGAAAGCCAGCCCACAGCTCATCTCCATCCTGCACTTTAATCACACAAAACAACCCCCACCCTGACCCCGTGTGCACAGCAATACTCAAAGCAGGAGGCAAAAGCAAGGCCAGGCAGCTTCCCCTTACATCAGTAGATATTGCCATGACAGAAGGACTGAAATCAGATATTCTAAGTACTTTGTCTTCATGGGTGACTTCCTTTCAAGACAAAACAATAGTAAGTGGCCCTAGAGAAAACCACATCTAATCTCCCGCAAATGACAGGAGCATAATGATTAGGGCAGTTTTTGAGAGTTTATCTCTGGAAAACCTTCACACGCTTCCCATGCTTCCCATACCCAGGGAGAAAGCCTCTGTGGTTCATTTTCCTGTCAGCAATGTTCAAATTGTTTCTTGCATACTACGGAATAGGTATGGATTTAATGAATAGATATAAATAAAAGAAATGTCAAAATCTAGGATTTATCACGAGCAACCCTGTGCTTCCAATAGACATGCAGGGACCATATAAACATATATGATATCCATTACAGGGAAGCTGAGGAGGGCTTTTCCTGCAGATGGCTTCTTGTGTACCAAGTCATGGTGAACGCCTAAAATCCTTAATGTATGTCATCAGAAATTGTCATGCAAACATCAGCCTGACTGACAACTTATGTAATGGGCAAATCAAAAGTAAATGGGAAGAAGGGAAGATGAGTGACCCAACGAAAAAGCAACAATTTGTCATTTGGGATGTTTTATTAGGCAGTTTGACAAATGTCCTGATGGCTAACTGATTAAATTTGCATTTCTCTATTTTTAATCTTTAATTTATTTCATACTCAAATATGATTGTTAGCCATTAATCAATAAGGTTTAAAGTGTTCATGATTAATGGGCAATACCTTCAGTATAAATAAGAGATTCTGTGATGCTGAGATTTATCTGACCCTGGAGATTGCAGAATTTCTCTGAGCGCTCATTCCTTAGTTACAATAAAGCGGGACCAGGAGGATTGATGAGATTCTGTGCCAGTGGTGTGATAAAATGAAATAGAAGCAACTGAAGGATCTGCATGAGATAACGATGAAAAAGGAACCAATGGGTTAACAAGATCGTGCTTTTGATAGAAGTAATATCAGAAAGATTAATGAGTCTCTGTGCTACAGATAAGTAGGGATTTACAGCATCTATACGGTAAAAAGAAAGCAGCCGGATTAATGAAATGATCACCTACTGCTCTGCCAGGATATAAAGATTGAGTGCTATAGGAGTGCCGAACCGCTGGCAAAGGGTTAATGGGAGCCCGGCTGCAGCGCGGGCAGAGGCACCCACGGAGTTCCCGGAGTTGTCAGCTACAGCCCGGGTAAGTAGCAGTGAAAGGGTTAACGAAAAGCCTCCATGTATTGAGATGCTAATTGTCAAGATAGTGTATTACTTGAGGAAAGTAATTTGATTACTCGAAACTCCCACTAAGGAGGCAAGCTTGTGTCCCTTCCATCTGTCGGGCTCCGGGAAAGATGACGAAGTGAACTCCAAATTCCCGTGTGATGCAGTCACAGTCCCTCCCCAGGCGGCACCGAGCGCTGCTGCCATGCCCACCGGGCACAGGGGAGCACCGCATTTCAACTTTCCCTCGGAAACCTGGGAGGCACAGTAACCTGTTACTTGCTGCTGCTGCTCGCTGGTTTTCTCTCTCTTTTTTTTTTTTCCTCCCCATTTTCTGCCTCAGCGCTACAACTGAGTCATTCTGTTGCCCATGGCTCGTGGGTATACAGTGCTCCTGCAGCGTGCTGCATTATTCCCCAGTTCATCTGTCAATGTTATTTTCGGCTAATGCAGATGTGGGGTTCGCTTACCGCCGCTTTCTAGATACTTGCCGAAAACCATTTGGAAAGCCTTAACTATGCATAAATCTGCAGAGTGAATGTTTTCTCTCATTCACTTGCTCCTATTATTTCATTTCTTGTAGGCCTCTGCGGCAGAGATGGAGAAAATAAGGTAAGTGAGACAGTTTATTTACATCTTATTATAGAGAAGAAATGTTCTTTTGCACAATGGAGGATACAGGTTTTTAGAAAATATTTGCTTAACATGATCAGTGTAAAATACTGGGTTGCATGATGATGCAAGGGAAGCTGTGTTTTAGAGACAAAAGAAAAGGAATGCGATTATTCTAGTAAATCTGTTTTACAGGAATGTCAATTCAGAAAGAGTGTTTTACACACAAATATGTTTTATTGCCAGATGCAGAGGATATTTGATTATATAAATGTTGTATTCTACTTGTCCATTTACTGCAAGAGCCTGCCATTCCATTTAATGAGGCAAGTGGATCAATAATTCATGAAAAAGCTGAAGAAAATATAGGCTTGACTTCAAAGCATCTAATTACTGTGGCTTGTTTCAATATAATGCTGTAACATGGTGTTCGATTTTTGTTTTATATTGTATACCAGCCAGATAAATCTTGTCTCCTCTGTGTTTAAAATGTTGTCATACTGTACCAGTTTCTCAGCACATCTCTCTGCTTCAAGCAAAAGGAGATGGCTTTTATAAACATAAGTTTTCCATCTCATGTCTGAGTGCAAGTCTGCTTTGGGGGATATTGCTTTTGTGTATATTGTTAAGAACGAAGAAAGCATTCTAGCCCTTTTAAAAGAAAAATATTTTTTAAAAAATCAGATCCTTTCTATTAATGAAATCTCCAGGTATTATCAAAGTGATAGGTAAAAGCTGAACTTTTTACTAACCTTTAAATACTTTATAGATCTCATTTTAATAACCCAAAACACTGGCCATGCTCTTATTTGGTTTTATGGGACAAGCTCAAATTCCTTCTCTGAACCCTGTGACTCAGTTTCGTTAGTGACAACTGTTGTCCAAACACAACTTTTTACATTCCTTGAGTTTGAAATGGCTACCCTGAGTTATTAGAAATGCGGGAAAGTTCTAAAATTCTGGAAATAAATATGGAAGAAGTAGCAAATATGAAAGAACAGAGATTTGATCGAGTGCTTAATGAATTCTGGGCTGGAAACAAAATTCTGTTTTTCATTTCAGAAGGAGGAGATCAAGTCTCTTACACTGCACTTCAAGATGCATGCCCAAAAGTTTCGAACAGAATTTATAAATAAAGTGCTTTAGGTGTATGTTTTTTTTATAGTGTCTCATGATGATGAAAGTATTATAATTTTTTGAGCTGAAAGAAAAGCCCTGTGCAAGGTATTATGGTTTTACGTGTATATAATCAGTATAATCTGAAAGCTGTGAGTTTTTCCTGAGTAACGTCTGAGAAAGCACCTTGGTACACGGTCCTGCATTAAGTAAGAATTCCAAAAAAGATCACCTATAGCGTATGCATTCTCATGTCATGAATTACTCTTAGAAGATGCAAGCAAATATATATTTACATGTTTGCTTGACGAGCCTTTTTGCACAAACGCAACACAATACTTGTAACACTTCTGCGAGCACACCTTGGCCTCTGCTTATAGTAGAGAGGCTCTTGCCACTTTTGCAATGATGTGCTGCAGAGTCTAGGAGAATGAGCTCAGGAATGTATTGAGAAAGAAAGGATTTGCCATGACAAGAGTAAACAACCATGAAGCTCCGTTTTCCTAGCACCCTGGTTTTGCAGCTGTCAGGCATGCCGCAGTCCTCACCCCAGTGCTCCTTGAGCAATATACAGATGGAAAAGCCCATACTGCCCTGCTGAAGAAAGGGGGAATTTAGCTCTTCCCTCCAACAAGAGGAGAGTCAGGCTGTGTCAGGAGTTTGTTGATGAAGTTTCTGTTTACAGTTCTTGTGCCTAAGAGTTGCTTCTGACAGATGTTCATCCTCATCACGCAGGCCAGTGCAAGAGCTCCCTGCACTCATGAGCGGAGCAGTGAGCCAACCTGAGTGAGCTCTGATGGGACCCAGAGCAAAAGCTGCACTTCATCATGATCTATTCCAGGCTTCCTGTCCATAGTCATCATCTTGCATGCAAACTGACAGATCCTCAGCAGTTTAAGGAAACAGTAATCAAACCTGGAGTAATTATTTTAAATACCAAATGAATCCACTGACTCAAGCAAATTAGATTTTTCCTAAAGTTTTCAAAGTCTGGCACCCAGGTAAAAAACAAATTGCCTTGTTTTTTTAAGCACAGTAACTTCACAGAGGCCATGAAGAGAGATAGTCTGAAGCCAGAGGAAGAAAGAAACAAGAGGGAAAAGGACAGGCCAGGAGGAAAGAGGTATTTTTTTGTTACATGTGGAAACCAGTGTAAGATCACAAGAAAACACTTTCCCACATCATACTTGAATTTATTCTGTCCTGGGCCCTGGGCCCAGCTCCTTCCCCACTCTCTTTTTGCAACCAGCTGAGGATGTGCCATCCCACTTCATCTAGGTACACAGAGTGTACAAGGCTCCTTGCAAAAGAGGGAGGAGAAGGGCGGTCTGGAATTAGCAAAAAGAAAACAAGCCAAAGCCTTGTTGTAGAAACAGAAGAGCAGCAAGGGGGATACCCACAAGACAACCTACACAGCCGGGCTGAAAACCCTCAAGGGTTAGAGAAATCCTGGTTTACATTCCACAGCACACTTCAAGATAAGGAAGTCTTTTAAATATGAAGAACATTTGCAGAGAATCACACTTTTCAGTGAATCTACTCTACACAGTGCAGCCCTTGAGAGCTCACAGGGCCAAATGTTTTAAGTAGGTAGCTCTGGAAGTCTCTGTGTGAGCTTTGCACATTCTCCAGCCCAGTGCATCTAGGGCATCTCAAGGATCAGAGTGGCTAGGCCCATTCAGAGAAAAGGGGCAAATGTAGAAGCCTGCAAAATTGATTTACTGATGACCCATGCTTTATTCAGCCCCGAATTCACTGAGCTAGGGCAGCACAAGCAATGGCACAGCAAACTAATAGGCCTCATAATGTTACATTTCTTCACTTGGAATCTACCTGCAAAGATGCTATTCACCTCATGTAACAGTAATAATTCCCCTTGCAGACCAAGGAGCCACTGTGACCTGCAATGTCACATCCTGTCTTTTTCAGCAGGGCCTTGTCTGACAGTGTTACAGGTGGAAGGAGCAGTAGGAAACAGAGGTGGGAGGTTTATCAGTATTTAGCCTGGCAGAGGGATGATTTCTTCTATTTTCTTCTGCTATTTTGTGCTAAAACTTCATATAGAAGAGTCAGTTACAGCAACAGTCTTTATATTGTGAACAATTCTTAGCAGTGCCAGTGCATACATAGTGTTTATAGCAGCTCAAGGTACCAATATATTAGGTAGGAAGTAAGGCTAACTACTAATCACAACCCTCTTGAGAATCTGCACTTATGTAGGTTGGCTGTGTATGGTTATACAGTAACTTTAAATGTTAATTATATCTGACTACAAACTTTTAAATACAGGTGTTTTTTATAGGGTTCTTTTTCATGTCTACAAACAAGGACTGAAAATCTTAAAGTAAATTGCAAATTTACCTATAGTATCTTATTTTAACTTTTATCAGTGTGCTTTCTTCATTGTATACATTCAAGGGAAACATATCCTTTCCAAGTCTGAGCCCTTGCAGATCTGTGGTGGCACACAAAATTGCGAGTGCTCTGGTAACTGCTCTTTTAAGTCAGATTCAATCCATAGCATGACTAGATGTACAAAAAAAGACCAGTTCCATCGCAACTCCTGTACAAACTCCTAGCAGCTTTTCCTGTGCTTCCATTTAATCCTGCTTGAAATACAGGTTGCAACATTCAACATTTCAAGTGAAAATGTTGTAAGGTTTGACATAAGAGTGCTCCAGATATATTTTTGTACACAAATATTGACCAGGTTCTCAGTGTTTCTTACACTGAAGAGTATCTCGCCCAACAAGAAATGCCAGTTAAGATGACAGATACTGTTCAATAAAAGCTTTTTCTTTTTTTTAAAATACACTCCTAAAATTTCAGTGACAATTCAGAAACTCTATAAATCAATATTCGTAGTTCTAAGCTTTCAAGATTCACAGCAGGTTGAACTGTGTATCTAAAAGTACATAAAAGAGGACACATCATCACCCCCATCAACTGCCAGACTCACATGATTAGTGCCTGTAAGGAGGCTACCGTGCTACTTTCTAGATTGCAATATAGCCACGGCATTCCCTAACTGAGGATTGTATTATTTTGGTAGCAACAATAGTGGCACTTTACTAATCATCCAGGGATCTCTGATAAAAGTGGTCGATGTCTCAATGAACCTGTGAGGCAGTATCTTCATTTCATTGTACTCCTTGTTTCAGAACATGTGAAAGTGATTTGTTTTGCACACGCAGCTGGTACTAAGTCAGCAGCTTGATCCAAGTCTCTTGAATTTTCAGACTTGGACTTTTCTGAAACATGTTTGAGTTCATCTGCAGTGAGGAAGGAATATCAGTCTTTTCAAAAGGAAAGTCAGAGGCACGTGCAGTCCTAGGGAAAAGCTTCTGCAGCAGTTTAGTGAAAATATGAATACCTTCCTAAATGCCCACTAGATCATGCTGCCTTCCTTGCACTTGGTATAAATATAGCCCTCTTCATATGCTAATGAACACACTGCAATTTCCTGCCATCCCCACCTTGTCCTTGTTCCTTCTCTCAGCCTCTATCTATATTAATTTTACCATAGTTATGGGAACACAAAGAGAGGATTTTTTTTTTTTTCCAGAAAGTCAGCCAACAAACGTGGTTTGATTTACCCAAGGTCTTGTCTTCGCATCCACAGCTGATTTGCTGGGAGTCACTGCCTTGTGTAGAAGCATAATGCCATAGGACAGCAGAAGAGCTGTGCAAGCAGCAGCTCCAGCATTTGCTCAGCAGTGTCTGCGGGCTCAGAAGAAACAGGGAATAGGAAAACGCCAGCATGAAAGGGCCATGATTTTGGGGTTGTTAGAGGTTATGGTAGAAAAGTCACCTAGCTGGGTGAAAGTTGGGTCCATTTTGAAAGAAAAAGGGAAAAAAGGGAAAGGAAAAAAAGAGCTGCCTATCTTAAACTCAATCAGGTAAATCAGGTTTTCATTTTTCTCTGCTTTGCAAGGTACTTTCATGTCCCAGGCAGTCCCAGCAGCAGCAGCCCCTGTAGTGCTGTTTTCAGCACATCTGGTTTGTTCATGCTGCCATCCAAGGTGTGACTGCAGCCCAGCTAAACCACACGTCTCTCTCCCATCAAGACTACACTCAGCTTTAAGTTTGGTGTCTGTCAAGCAAAGCAATGGGAGCAATGGATTCATAAGGATATATTCACAGCCCCCAGGGGAACTATAGCTCTGGAACTGGGATTGGTTGGGGTGCAAAGCCATGCTGATCTACCTATACTAGCACCTCCAAGAATTTTATTACTGCTATTAGGGGCACGGTACACTTGTGTGGCTCATACTAAAATCCATCATGCTTCATTTCCACTATTACTGTTACCTGTGCTAGTCAGTCAAATCAGCACTGCTTCAGCTGAGGCAGGAAGGTTACTGTTATGCTGTCCTACAACCCTATGCCCTGAACGGCTGTCTGCTGCTTGGAAGAATGATTTAAAAGGCAGTGATGGAAGGAATCACCCCCAGTCACTTGCTGTAACAAGTGTTGTGTTATATCATCTTTTAGTTCTAGATAAATATTGAGCAGACTTAAGTGTCCAGCAAACAAAAAACAGGACAGGAACAGAGGGCAGTACAGATTCAAGTTGAATGAAACCTGATATAGCTGTATAAAGTGGCCTTCGGGGACAAGTGGGAGCTGAGCAAACATCTGAAGAAACCAAGGAAGTAGGTAGGAGGAGATGAGCCATGCCATCAACTGGGAGCTGCAGTGAGTCATAGGGAAGAGGCTGGACCTAGGTGGTACTAAGCTTACAAATAATGCTCTGCCTACCCTTTTCTTGAAAGGCAAAGCACATCACTAAACAATACTATATAAGCTGCTCCAAAATAAAAAGGAGGGGGCATTTTGAACAAATATTTAAGGAAAAAAGTGCATTTCTTAGAGTGTTTGTGATCAGTTCAAAACTTTGTAGCACAGGGAGGAGAGCTTCCAGAATAGTTTCTTTTTTTTTTTCCTAGATGGGTTGTGTCCCCCATAAAGATGTAATGGAGAGAAAATTCAAAGGTGGGAAAACTATATACTCTCTACCTTTCCTTTATTGCTAATAATGACTAGACTTCAGTTTATGTAAGTGCTCTGATCAAAGCTACCAGGGGATATGTGCTGAAAAGTGAAAGCAGCAACTTATAAAGCAAACAGTGGCAATGACTGCAGCAGCCACAAGACAGTCTTATACTCTGAAGAGTGTAAGAGGTTCCAAGCTGCAAGCCCCAGACGGTTCAAGGGTAGTATAGTTTGTGAACCACACTTGAGTGTGCTCTGTGCTGAAATCAAGTACAATTTGAACACTTGCTGCTGCTACAGCACACAGACCGATGAAAGGAAGCAGGTAACTTCTCTGTAACACTTTATTACAGGATTTTGCAATTGCCAGCTCTGATGCTGCTAGCATGTCTTGGGCAATTTAATTTAGCAATCAACTCTTGATTTACACACAGGTGACTTTAGAATACATTCAAATAAAATGTATCACCGTGTTTTGATTCAGATGCTTTTGATTTTTAAAGAGCATTGAAGTATATTCAAAACTATTAAGCTTCTCGCACTAAAAAAATTGAAGGGGCTGAATTGTCTTAATGTTTTAGTGATAACCTAGAGCCAGCTTAGCATGAAGTACAATGTGCTGAAAAATAGGCAGTAGATAGAGAGCTATAATCATGCTTTTTGAAATTCATGACTATAAGAGTTGTATAATTTACAGAGCCCTTGAGCAGGATAGCAGGATCATAAGTGCCTTTACCTCCTTGCTGGATTTCTCTCATGCATGACCGTGTTGCTGTGTGAACTGCACAACTCTTGTTATTCAACTCTTCAGTAAGGTGGATCTTGTTACTTCTGGAACAGTGCACAGTCACTGCTCATTGCTTGCTTGGTAGTAATGTTTTTACTGGGATAAAAAGGGCCTCTGTGTCACATGCAGTTGTATCACCTCTTAGAGCATGACCATCTTTATGTATGCAGCTGTAAAGCTCTCAAAAGCACTGAGAAATCTAGCTTTGATCCTGAACTTGCCCAGCTGTCACCATGTCAGCAAAACTGTAACTGAGACATCACGTGTGAAAGAACATATACACACCTCATGAGGTAGACTTGCATCTAGGAGAGGAAATGATATTGAAGAGGAATATTGTGGCAAAGTAGCAGTTGGCTGACTTGCATGACATACTAGGACGTCATGAATACACCAGTGTCATTTCAGCTACTCAGAGAAAAACATAAATTTTGCCCACCTCACCTTGATTTTGCCCAACTTTAAAAAGAGGAAGAGGAAGCAGGAAGGTATCCCAGAAAAGAAAGAGAAGCTTCAAACTTTTTGTGGAAGCTACTGAGTTCTTTGGGGGGGTCCCTGCTGTGCTACAAAGATCCTCATGTTCACAAGAAACTCTCATGACTCAACAGCTACAAATTACTGCCCTCTATTAAACAAGACCATATCCGTGTCAGAGCAAAGAGCCTTAACTTTGACGTTTCCATACAATTCAGGTCAAACAAATGAGCTCATTTTAGGTAGCTGTAACTGTTGTTTAGTTGGGAGGATCGGTTTGAGGAGCTGTTCTATTTCTAAGGCCTTCCAAGAACCATACTGGAATTCCCAGCAATCTCTTGCCATCTTCCAAGAGATCATTCTTGCAGTAGGTGATTTGAAGAGATAAACAATCAGCGCTTCTCTGTGCATATCTGTTTGCAAAGTGTTAAACCTTTGTGCTGCCATTTAGCTCAGGGATCCTGGTTTAACCAAGGTACTGAACAAATTAACAGTTTTCAATGCTTTGTCCGTACAGAGTAGTCTACAGAAATTGTCCATATATCTGTATAATTGGTCTTACTGCCAAGAAGTCCTACAGATGTAGGTGCTTGAAATGACATTTAAGTAGCACTAAATGTATGGGAAATGACTTTGCACAAGCTATTTAACTAAGTTTATAACTGCTGGATCACTTGCCCTTTGACATGTTATTTCCTCATGATATAAATGCTATCTCTGTACTGTAACGAGGAAGTAATATTTCCAGGGAGTTAATCAGAAACAGGTCAAACCAACATGTGCCAAATATGTTCCAAGATGTAATGTAGATCCATGAGTGGCTGCAAGATAAATGTTTTGCAGTTCTGCTCAATATTTTTAACAACTCAGTGGGGAGCTAGTAACAAAGTACATTCACAGACAGAGGCACATCTTTCATAATGGGGAAAGTGCTGCTTTCTATAGGGAAATAAAGATTTTTAGACTGTATACAAACAATCTGTAGCACTGAAACCATTCTATTTGAATTCAAAATAAATTGTATGCTCAGTTTTGACTCTCAGCTTGCGAATGGCAATGATGCTTTTATTTGTATTCTGATTTAGATTGATGAGACCCCCACAATTAAAGAGTGAAAGATCAAGTGAATAAAATATTATGAAGGCTGGGTAAAATGAGAAACCCAGCACACTAGCCCAAAGCAATGCAAGTAGAGTGGTGAAAGATAAAGTGGCAATGATAGTTAAGTAAATCACTTGAAAAGCAACAGTATAGCTCACACAAGAAAATTTCATTGTCCTAGCCGAAAAAAAAAAAAAAGCAAACTACAACAGAGCCAGAAGTTTTTACACAAGCCCAAACGGGCCTTCAGTCCTACAGCTTTCCAGTGCTGAATTCATAGACAAACTCTTAGTAAAAGGGGTGTATGACTGGCCTGGCTTTACTTTTGTCTAAATCTGCACATCAGCTGGCCCTAGTACCCCTGCTCTGCCATCTTGCAGCCTTGCAACCACAGTGCCAGCCAGAGTCATGCAAGGAAGCGCCTCATTTCTCAACTCACATCAGCAGTACAGCCCTGCCAAATCTGAGCCTCAGCAGTTTCACTTCATTTCTAACCCCTCGCAAGACTTTAGGAAGAGCCAAATCTTTAGGCTTACGCCTGCTCTTACTGTACCAATGTGATGGGTGTACCAATACTGTACAAATGTGATGGGCATGAGAA
Organism: Baryphthengus martii; assembly: GCA_013396935.1. Taxonomy (NCBI): domain Eukaryota; kingdom Metazoa; phylum Chordata; class Aves; order Coraciiformes; family Momotidae; genus Baryphthengus; species Baryphthengus martii. Next base: position 287,356 of record VWZK01006310.1, on the reverse strand, counting down.
GCAGGCGTCTGAGTAGATTTTCAGCCCACCCATACGTAGTCTAGGATAGCCCAGTTAATGTACCTGGCAAACCTGGGTTGTGGTGGAAAGAGGGTGCTAAAAAGGGCTGATAGAATGTCTCATCATTCACTTTGCTTCCGTTTTCCCACTTGTGCAAGACAAAGTAGTACCCTTGCCCTGCAGCTGAAACTGCTGCAAGAGATCCCTTGCTAAAATGACAATACCAGTTATGAAGTCTACTGAAGCATCTTTTCATGTTTCTTTAGTTTCACTTTATTTTTTTCACAAGATGCCACCGGTTTGTGTCTTGTCTTTAGGTCAAATATTCTGTATTAAACTCTGTCACTACTGGAAGAACCAAGCACAGGAAGGCTCTAGGAGACATACAGTCCTCTCCAGTCCGATGTGAAGGAAGGACCAAATTCAAAGGCTTTTCCATAAGGAAGGTTAATTAGCCCTTTGTATAACTCAAGGGGTAGCTCTGGCAACAGAGCATATGGGCAGGAGAGGGAAGAAATGAGTCAGAGAACATTGACATGAGTTTCTTTGGGCCAAAATTAGCTGACCTGTACTGTTTGGTTACAAAACAGCAACTACCCCCTCTCCACCCCCTCCATGCTCTCCTTTCTCAATCTACAAGAGAAATCACATGCAGAAAAAAATAATAATAAAAAAAATCTATAAGACTTTTAGGTTATAATAAATTAAATGTATAGGAAAATATAGCACTAAATAGGTAGTTTGGTAACAAATGTCATCTTACAGGAGTAAAGCTCTCTTGTCTACTGCATATGATGCAAAATAGTTCTAGGTAACAGGTAACTTCTGACAACACAACAGAAACTTTTTTTTTTTCTCCTCCTTGAGAAAGCTGCTGATGCAGGTTTTCACTGTAACTGTAGACTTCAACTTGCTTTAAGTATGTTGTACTTTCTGATTTCACAAAACCTCAGCAGATTTAGTTAAAAGAACTGATGAGTTTCACATGCTGTGAGCTTCTGGAGGGTTTTCTTTGCAAACCAGGTCTGAATATCATCTAAACGTAAAAGAAAAGACTTCGAAGAGATGTCCCATGAATTCCCGCACACAGTGCACTTGGAGCTATTTGAGAGAAACAATGTTCATCTAGCCAGTTTTGCTTAACATGCTTTGCTTTGAAGAGTACTTTTTTCTTGCCTGAAAGCATATATTCTTTAATGTAGTGATAACCCTCCCACAGTCCACCATGTAAACCAACTTTTACTATAAACTAGAAATGTGTAGCAAATAGGCAACAACAGCTACATGTTACTTGGATTCAAAAAATGGGGAAGATACCAGTTACAGTTTAGATAGTAAAATTCTAGTGCATGTGTTGTTGACAATACCATGTGGACTGGACTTCTCTACTGTGGCTTTGCAATTGCTTTGCATTCTCATCTCCATTTCCTGGAGAGCTCTCCAAATCCTCCTCCACAGTAAAAACAAAGTTTACCACGATTTTAATCTTAAGGTTCCTATAGCACTGAACTACTAATTATCACGGCACAGAGAGCAGACAGTTCTGATTAAATTGCCAGTCTGGATTTGCAGACCATCCCATCTCCTTATTCATCATTTTTATATACACAACATTGGGAAAGCATCTTAAGATATAAATAGGCATAGATATGGTTGTATGATGAATTCTAAGGAACTGAATGAATCCATAACTGTATCCTTGGAGGACTCCAATTTTTCTCAGAATTACAACTCCTTTTTGAACATGATCTACCTCATTACGCATAGATTAGTTACATTATGTGTTTGCAGAGACCACACTGAAGCTGAAAACAGTTAACTACAGTTTTGCAGAGATTAATGGAATCAGAGGCTTGAGAAAGCAACATATTCTTTTAACCTAAAGGCAATATTATTTATAGTTTTTCACATTCATGTAAAAAACAAACCACTCACGTGATACTCCTGTCACTCCTATATAGAGTGTTGCCTGCTACAAGCCTGTATTAATTGGAACTATAGGTGGCACACACCTGCAACATGGGTTCACGGCACAAAGCTACCTGACTAAGGTTTTTCAAATCCACTTAGAACTTATTTCCTTATACCTTTGCTATGAGCCATAGAACTAAGGACTAGTCAACTACAACTTTCACAATGGCAGAAAGCATTCTGATTAACAGCAGAATCAGTAAAATCAACAAAAGCTGTTACCCCTTTACTAATGGCAGCTCTTTTGCAGAATGCTATTAGTTGCATTTCTATTCTTACCCTGACTATTTTCTTCAGCACTAGAAATTAGAGCATTGGCTTAGAGTCATGCCCTGATTGCTGAAATTAAGGGCAATTACGCAATGGAAAGAGGAAGTATAACAGGTCAGAGACTGTACATCTGCTTGAAATGCAGGTGGTGAAGGTGCTGCCATTAATGAGTTGAAAACATGAACTGAGTTCTAAAGCTTTGAAGCATCTTACTGTCTTGCTCTACAGACACGGGTTAATGCCACAAGCATTAGGATTCTCTCTGAAGCATTGTCAAAATTCAAAGGATTTTTTTTTTCCTTTTCTTTTGAGAGCACTGCCTAAGTCACAAACTTCCATCTCCTTGGGGGAACACTTACCACCCTTTCTAGAGTTTCAGCTAGAAGCTGGCAATCTTTCATGGGCAACGTGCCAGACTGTGGTTTTTGTTCCTAATTCAGATCTTAAACAAGTTGGTAGACAACATTGAGAAGCTGGGAGCCACTGCCTCTCACAGATGCTTCTATCAAATTGCTGTGGATCCCAGATCCCAGCCCTGTGCTGACCCTGTCAGGCTTGCAGAAATCCACTGATGTCTGCAAACTGCTGGGAGCCTCTTAGAAGGAAAGTTTTATAAATGTGCAGAATACTGCTGGGTTTTTTCTCCCCCCCCCTGACTCACTCATTCTGCATCATTTGACATTTTAACATATTGCCATATTAACCACCAAAAGTCTGATCCATGAGCATGACTTCAAACTTATATTTACAAGAGTAGAGATGCAGCAGCATATGGACTACCAGCTGGTGAGAAGTAGGAATGGTACTTTATGGAGTTTGAGTCACTAAGTGAATTTAAAAAAAACCAAAAAAAAAACCACCACCAACAAAAAATCTCCAAACAAAAAACCCCCACAAAACCGAAAACACACAAAGAAAGAAAAAAGACCATCTTCTATACAGTTAAAAAGTTAAAGAGAAAAACTTGGCTTCTTAGAACTGGAGTCATTTGAAAGGACAACTGCAACAAGGCCAGTACCCAGAATGCAGAAAATCTGGAGGCATTAAATAAACTATAAGCTCTATTGTTTATTATAAGAGGTATATGCAAACAAGCCGTTTCCTGCTAAGGCTGTAAGAAGTAGTACCACAGAGGGAGTGATGCAAGACAGAAAAAAAGACTGATGACAGTCTGTTTGTTTTAAACAGAAAGGAATAAATATCACTCTGAGAGCAAGGGTGACACTGGGGGAAGTGTCTTTTTATTGAGGTCATAACCACCTACACTCAAATGCAAAAGTCCTCAGCCTTTTTCCCCACCTCTCCCTAGCCTTGTATCTTCTCTTCAGGTATCTGCCACCCCTTCACCTTCTGGAGGGATTCTCCTTGTGCTCCATCACAGCTTCATCTCTTCCCCTCCCCAAATGGTGACTTAGGTCTTCAGAATGTCATCTTCAGACATTTCCCACCTCAGCAGCTTTTGGAAGAGTAACTGCTTATTTAAGCTACAAAAGCCCAAGTCCTCCCAGGAAGCAGTTCATTCTTTCTCATCCTGATTTCTACTCTGGGAATGTTGTTTTTCACCATTGTTACTCCAGGAATGGTTGAAAACTCTTTGCCTACGGCCATGTAATTGTAACAAAGATTAATTTTCATCAAACTTCAGAGACTGAGGTTCACTATTCTCTTCAATGCCAACCCATTTCATCAACCTTTTCATTTTACGTATTTCCTTAGAAGCCCAGGTGAGGAGATCCTCAGGTTTCAGAAGACAGGTGTGTGGTCTCAGTCTGCTGCACTGCCAACTGCTTCTCTCCCCTCACCTGTGCTCCTTTCCCAACCCTGCTTGTTCAGGAGCATTCCCATGGCTTTCTCAGAGAGGTGTAAGAAGAGGGAGCCTCCTGCAGCTGTCTTTCAATAACTGGGATCATTTTAGAGAAAGCAGGAAAAAAAAAAAAGATTTGACAAAGGGAAAGATTCATAGATAAAAATTTTTTATAATGGGGGAGGAAGATATAGAAGGAAAGGCCTGTTCCTTCAAAAAATAGAATATTGTCTAGGGACTATTAAATAACAATATAGCTAATTACCAAGGTAATTATCTTCATGCTAGAGCACCAAACAGCTGATATACAGAAGCTGCTGAGAGCTCTTACTATAGTAAATTACTGAAACACTTCCTGTGGTTTATTCTGCTGAATTGGGGTACTAAAAGGAGTGTTACATTATTTTACTATTGACTATTCCACATGTGATTATTTATTATTAGATTCATATGTATGAATCAGACAGGAAGGTCAAGTTACTAATGATTTTGGAGCCTTGTCAGCTGTACAGCATTATCTGCACTGCAAAGGTAGATGCATTGCCTACCTGCATAATGAGAGCAATTCAAGTAATCATTAAAGTACTTGAATATCAGTCACAAAAAACACCCCACTAGATCAGCATTCAAGCATTAAAATTGTAAATGTTGCATTGGAGTTGTAATGTAGAGGAAACATAAAGCTGCCTTTTTTGCCTACCCTTTCTTGAACAAAGAACAGAAGCATAGCAGAGAGAGAGAGGAATCTGAAATCATTACTTTCTGCCTCTGCACTGTGTAGGTTTGTTTGGCCAACAAAGGAACATTTGCACTTCTAGATGTCAACCATGTTTCAGAAACCCTCTGTGGCTCCATCAAACATTACTGCCTTATTAAAGATTGAGAATGGCTAAGTGACACCTCCAAGTTCTTTGAGGGCCTTCCGTCAAAGCCAAGAGAGTGAGGGCAAGTTATTTGCCATAAGACAAAGAGGGCACAGGACATAAAGAGAACAAAGTTCTTGCTTCAGGAGTGGAATAGCCATTTCTGAAATGAGTAGTTTCATTCAGCCAAGAAGCTGGGACCAGTTCCAAAGCAGAACATCCCTCAGCCAAATCAAAATGCTCATGGTACTGCTTGCTCCTTCTCTCTTTCACAAAAGATTTCAAAACTCGTTTGTGACTGTTTTTCTCCCCATCACTTTTCCCTTTCCATAGCACTGTAGCATAGACCCTTATAAGGAAGGATCCCAATATATGGACTTGTCCTTAACTTGTCCCCAAGTATAAATAATCCCCAGGCTCTTAATATCACTTAGGGATACTGGATAAGCATCACTGCATACATTCTTGCAAGAAAAGTACTACTAGAAGTAGCTTTGAGAGCTAACTCCACTAGCACTGTGAGCTGACTCGACTGCATTTGGATCAAAATCGTTACTGCAGTTTCTCCAGGTAATGTCTTTGATTTATTCTGGTGCTTTCCTGTGCATTAGAAAAGGTCAGCAAAAAAAAGAAATAAAAAATATAGTGCAAGATGAAAGTGATTAACTTGATTTCAGTTTCAGTAGTGGTTTCCCCATCCCTTCTTGACATCTTTCAGCTTCAGAGAGAGAAGCCCAACCCTAACAGGCATGTCTATGCCCTTTTCAGCTTATGATAATTGCTGTTGTGTGGCATTGAAGTATTTGGGCCTCTATCCTACCCTTCTCCCCATTTTGTGCAGGCAGCAGCAAGAGAAACTTCTTTTGACTTATTTTTCAAATAAATTCAGCAATGTCAGAATATTAGAGCTGCCTATTATCTAAAGGTTTATTTGCAAATTCACATTAAATGAAAATGTAACTTTTCAGTCATTAATAAACTGAAAGAAGTTGTGGTTAAAGGAGGAGAGGGATGGTTCAGAAGCTTATCCACAACATTTAAAAGCAAATTGTCAGTGACAGAAGCTAGGTGAAATCACAAGCAGGAGAAATCACAAGATAAATTGAGATCTCAATCAAAAAGCCTTTCAGATACTTCTTGCACAGACCACTAAAGGAGGTATTTAGATGGATGTAACAAAGCAAAGAGTCTTCTGCCATACGGGAAACCTAAAAAATTTTTGCCGCCCATTCAGTGATGGTAACACAAGCTGCACCCAAGCAGCAGGAGCACAGCAGTGGCTACTGGCAGCAAGCGGCTGATAATGCCATGGGGTACACCAAAAAGGCACCTCCTTACCGGTCTGAGAGGCACAGGTTAAAGAAATCAATAGGTCTGTTTAGTAAGAGGGAACTTTGTACCCAAGCTGGAAGCATCTTTGCAGGAAAATTTTTGAAAAAGACAAGTTTAAGAAATTTACCTCTTGAAAGCACTGAAAACTCAAATAGATACTGCAAGTATCTCAGAGGGGATTCAAGATTTGAATGATTGTATGGATCTGATCTTTAACATTGGCAGGCCTATTTTAGTCTGTAAAATGGGGATGGTGGAGACTACTTTCTCTGCCTGAAAGGACAACATGAATTAAGCATATAGAAAACTATGAGGCACCTCCATGAAGTGGTTATCTAATTCAAATATGGCAGGTGCTGAGAGGACATGGGAGCTTATTTATTAGTACAACAGAGGAAGATTCAGATCTACAGAAAAGCCATTGCATAATGAGTTAATATATTGCTATTTGATGCTACATCATTAAAAGCCCATGAGTTACTTCAGTCTTCATTAGATAAATATGGTGTTGCGGTACTTTCTGTGTAGTTCCCCACATTTGAAGTTATACACTTGCTTTGACTTGGAAAGAAACAGTGCACTTTACATTTTTTGATCCTAGTATTTTTTGCTCTCATCCTCAGAGCTACTGTTTGACCTTTAAGCTCTGTATTATAAACTGCATTCTTCATATGGATCTCCCATATTTAGGTGCTCTGATTGTTCAAAGAACTCTCCAGCTGGGTAGCAAGACTATTTGAGTGCTAATACAGTGATTGTAAAGAATGGGACATTAGTTCCTATTTTAGAACATAAATCTTGGCAAGTTTGAATGCAGTATATTCAAATGGGAACAAATGGACATTTTAGGCATGCAATTTAAAACAAAACATTCAGCACTTACATGAATAAACCCAGCAACTGCAGTTCCCCTACTCCAGCATCTAAGCCTACGGGTGACAGTTCCAAGCCCGTAGCCATCCGGCAGCCCATGAGAACACCTGACCCTGGGGTTCAGCAATGAGAACTGTGCAGTCCAGGTCCCCTTTCTGTAGTTGCAGCTTTCAGCTCTGATTTATAAAGGCACTCACCTTCCTTTATCTGTGGCTCCCAGACAGACTCCCCTAGCTTCTTGTGGTTTCCAAGAGGGAAACCATCCCAGCTCTGCATCTATTCAAGCATCAGGGTTGGGTACATTGTAAATACTTACAAGTGCTTATACACAGGGCCATTTCTAACTGGAGTCTTTCTAAAACAAACTTTAACAAGTTCTTCCTATAAACAATGCTAAGGCAGAGCTGCTTGTCCTCTACAATGCTGGCAGAAAGCCTTATCTTTCCAGCTGAGAAAAAAAGAAATAAAAAAATAAAGTCTGTGTAGGGTTAAAAAAAAGTGATTTGTAAGATCAGGCTGCTTTTCCTCACCACTGAACACCTTGTTGGCTTGTGGCATTTTGCTCTAGCAGAGAAGCTGTTGTGCATCCAATTACAAAGATACCGAAGGAGACGAGATTGGAATGAGAATGAATAAAGACTGCAGCTGCACTGGGAAGAGTTGCTAAAAAGCACACAACTGGGATAAATACCATCTTGACCATTCCTGCGGTCACACCAGTGATGAATACTGAAGCACAAGAACAAAACTGGATGGTCTACCACATGCTATAGATACACCTCCTTCTTAAACCAGTATATTTATTTTGAGTTCATTGAAGAAATTTTACATTAAACTGAAAATGCAAGGATGCCCAGCCTTTTTCTATGCAGCAGCTCTTAAAGGCACTGAAAAGACAAACATATAGGGATTTTTTTTTTTTGATTCCTATTGCAGTAGTGCTCCCATCGATGCCTGCATAGTCAGATCCCAGCAACTCCCGGCCACACAACATGAGGACCACCTGTACTGGGCTCTCATAATAGAAAAGTTGTCACCTTCCCCTCAGTAGAGAAAAAGGGCTGCAAGGCTGGAAGAAAATATTCAGACTGTCAGAGGAGAAAGCAGGTAGCAAGCTAAAGACCAGTTAAGTTGCTCTGGAAGGTTGAGTCTGCTCAATCAATCATTGTCTGAGCATGACCTGTTGGAGTGGGCCTAGAGAAGGGCCACAGAAATCATCGGAAGGATGGAACACCTCTCCTGTAAGAAAAGGCTGAGAGCGTGGGGGTGGTTCAGCTTGGAGAAGAAAAGGCTTCAGGAAGACCTTATTGTGACCTTTCAATACCTAAAGGGACCTATAAGAAAGATGGGGACAGACTTTGTAGTAGGACCTTTTATAATAGGACAAGGGGTAATGATTTTAATCAAAAAAAGGGTAGATTTAAACAAGGTACAAGGAAAAATTCTTTTACAGTGAAGGTTCTGAAGGTTCAAGATCAGGTTGGACAGGGCTCTGAGCAACTTGATCTAGTTGAAGATGTCCCTGCTTGTTGCAGAGGGGCTAGAACTAGATGATCTTTGGCAGTCCCTTCCAACTGAAACCATTCTGTGATTCTATGTCTACACTCGAGGCTAAGCAAGAATTACTCTGACAAAACTTTCCTCTAGAAATGTCAAGGCAGTCCTGAAAGTCTGACGTTCAGTGTTTTGTTATCAAATCCACTCCTCCTTTCATCGGTTTTCACTAATGATGTTTCCAACAGCTATTAGAAAATTTTGAGGGACCACTGATTTTGGTTTGGTTTCATTTTTCTTTCAATAGGATTTTTTTTTATTGGTGTACATTTTGGTCAGATTTAATTCTGCCTTTGGCAATGAGACTAGACCATAAGGGAGAGGAAGGGTGATGTAGATTGCTTAGAGAGGTTCTGAAATCTCCATTCTTGAAGATATTCAAAGTTTGACTGGACAAAGCCCTAAGCATCCTGATCTGACTGAATCTGCTTTGAACAAGAGATTGGACCACATGACCTCCAAAAGCACCTTTCCAGCCTGATTTATTCTATGATTCCACATACCCCCAGTCCAAGTTCATTATACACTGGAATTCCTATTGGAGGGAATTGGAATTTGAAGGGCAACATCTGTATCAACTGCAGATGTAGTTCATCCCAGTAGTTTTTCTTTTACTAGTTCTATTTAAGGACATAAGTATTTACTCCCCTCCCCCTCCTCGTTTCATGAAAGATGCCATCCAGCAGAGTAATTTCTGATACACATCAAGCTCAATCAGTTATAATTATGTGTTTTTCCAACTCTATTTCATTTAAAGAAAAGCATTTACCAAAAAGAAACAAAGTGTTTCTATCCAGAAATGACTGTGGCAAGTTCTCTGTTTTCCCTTCGAAATGTTAAGTTGTGGGCAGAGGTAGGCAGACAGGAACACACACACACTCACTTCTCATGTGTAGGTAGGCACATCATATTTGCGCTTGTAGCCATGGTCACTTAGGTGACTGATTCCATGTCTGCACATACCAGTGTTAGAATTCTGTGCATCCTTATGCTCATCCATGAAATATAGGGTGCTGTTTTACCTGAAGTTCTTCCTCCTCATTGTAAGGACAAAGACCCAAAAGTCCAACATTGGCAATGTAATTAGAGCCCTATTGAAGTCAATATAATGTAAAAACACAGCTGAGAGCCAAAGTATAAACCTGGTAAGTAAATACCAAAACATCTACAGAAGAGTTTTAATCACTCAAGACATGAAAATATGGGTTGCTTAACAAGAGCAGTTATACCAAGGATGGGAAACAGTCAGAATAATAAATGCCCAAGAAGCTTCTGAAAGTCAAAAGTTCCACTTGCTTCTGGTCACCACAGTACCTTATGAGAGCCTTTCTGTTCCATCCCTGACACCGCAATCTCTTCCAGTCTGTTCTCAGCGTGCTTCCCAGTCCCTAAGCACATTCCCTGCGGATGTACTTATATGGGAGAGAAAAAATCCTCCATTTGAGAGCAACTGCCCAGGGGGAAGTGCTTTGCCAGCTGCTAGAAAAGCACTGCTACTGGGCATATTTATTTTATTGCTGTCCCCAAAGAGCTAGGTAAGCTAGGCCTCACATTTCCCATGAACATGCAGAAGTTCTTTCTCAGAGACTAAATAGAACAGACTTGTAGAAATCTCCTGTATAAATCACATCAGGGTGCACATCTCAGCCATTACACACCACTAAATACTCACTGAAATGGCAGCTTGTACTGAATTGTATGGAGTGATTTTTATTGAACATAATTACTCAACAGGAAGCACAGAGAATAATTAATCTTACTGTGGAACTCCATTTTAACTTTGTTGATCTAGTACTGCAGAATAATGTGGTTTTCCTTCGATTAATTTTTGCTCTTTCATTTATGACAATGGATAGTCTATATTTTCTACAATTAGTTAAATAAACCTCAAACACTTCTAAACATCAAATCTGAAAAGTCTAAATACTGCAGTAACAGGTATACAGCAAATCAATAGATTAGCTACAGCTAAGAGATAGGGAGAAAATTAATTGATACATGGCACACAGTTGTATAAAATTGTTTTTTTTGCTTGGAACCAAACAGTGGCATTCTTCATATTAAGAGAGACATGCTTTCCAGTCACCTCTACTAGCACCGCTAAGGCACTGCCAATACTACCATTAGATAGATGATAGTCATGTTTTACAACAGGGATGTGAATGGCGGGCATGGTTTTTAAGTGCCCAGTGCTGCAAAATAAAATAATAATAAAGAAAACCACTACCAAGCTGTACACACCCAGAACAGATTATTACTTGTAGTACATAATGTTTCTTCAAGTTCAAGAATCCCTCAGAGGCGTTTGCTTTATTCCGTTGTCCACTAGTGCAGGCAAGAACCGTGCCAACTCAGGGCTATAAAGCAGCCTGCACAAAGTGGAAAACAATTAAATGTGCTGAACTGGATGCACTGCACGATCGATAGGTCTCCCAGTATAGTGTAGTCAGCCTATTCATCACTGCTTCTTCTTACCCTCTTCCCACTATAAGTTTTTCATATGAATTTCAGTTTATAAGAAGCACCTATTTGGAAAGCCAGAGGCTTCAATCTCTTCGTAAAAAGATCTTAAAGTAACCCATATTGATTTAGTACTGTGAGGAAATCTTAAAATTCTCTACTCAAGATCCCATAATCCCAGCTAGTATATTGCAGGCAACTTTGGAGGAGGCTAGACTTTAGTTTGAATTTCATTTAATGAAGATTCCTGTTCATGCTGTGGCTACACAAAAATGTTGCTCCTAATGTACAAAGTTGAACAACATTTTCAGCCACTGATGGGAAAAAGAGTTGTGTCACTGAATCCAGCAGTCAATGGGACTGTGAAGAGTAAACAAGTACAGTCATCTACTGAATTTTAAACCTGCTCCAAAAGACTTTAGTTGACCAGCAAAGGCAGAGAGTTTAACACTAACAAAGAAGGTCACAGCACCAAAAGTTTATTTGAGATTATTTTGTGCAGCTCTTGAGAACATATGAGAAAAATCAAAGCTTTTCCTTAGGTCTGGAAGGCATTAAGTCACACAGAAAATATCTGCAAGGTAAAAAAAGAAAAAAAAAAAAATCAGGATCTCTTATCAGCTCCCCAGACAAAATGTATTAGTTGACTGAAAACTAGTTGCAGCCTCTGCTACAAATAACACAGCAAAATACAAATCTTCCAGTCATTTGACATTTACAACAGGTGTTTCTGCCATAGAGAAGGCTTCTTCCTTGGAAGTACCTTAGCTTAAGCCAAGGGGTGGATTCTTCTCTTACGGATGAGCTTGCAGCCTTCTTATGCAAAGAATATGTTACTGTTTGAGAGGAGTAATTTCTGATTAAACCCTTTCCATTTCACTGCCACCTCCCCAGGCCTATCTGCAAAGCATGACAAAACCATGGACACCTGGGGAAAGGGACATGCCAGAATTGCACAGAGAATTCAGGGGCAGGAAGATCCCAGCTTTCACCCTAGCTCTGACACTGGGCTTTGAGCCTGGGTGTTTTTGGCTCAGTGTTCTCATCTTTATCGGGAGAGAGATGCATTTAAAAATCTCATTACATTGTTACTGTGGTGATAAAGACGTTCTGAAGTTGGAAACAATAAACTAACATTTACATCTTTCTTTTGGAGAACGTAGGAAGCAGGGTGTCAATAGCAGCAATCAGCAAGCCCTCCTTACAAAAAATACCAAAATAACTATCCGATCTTTATTGAAATTATGAAACCGCTTTAGTGACAACAGCAAACATCCAGAGTTGAAATAGAAGAGATCAATCTCTCTAAAGCAGAAACAGAGCAGAAGTGCTCTTCACCCTCACACAAGTCTTGGACAGTCCCTTCACCCCAGAGCACTGCCCTCCACTGCACAGTCCTCTCTAACCTCATTCTATGAGGTATTAGGGTGCTCCTGCAGGTTGGCCTTAGATTTCCTTCAGTTGGCTTTCTGGGATTCCTTTTTCATGGGGCCAAATCTCACAAATCCGTGGATATAACTGACTTAAGCCAATATTAGCAGGAGGACAAAGGAGGAGAAAAGGTCAACCTCCAAATTTACCAAACACCTCAACTACCTGGATATTCCTTGTCAAAGTTCACGTATTCCAAGTATTTTTTCTGGCTGCCTCCTCCCCTCATCTTGTTCTTTATAAGTAGACAAAAGTTGTGAACAAGCAGAGAGAGAGATAAATGCTTTAAGCTACAGGGCAGCACAGGTATAAAAAGAAATGAGCATGAACCAAGTAGCAATACGTATAGTCTTGCAGTTGAAAGACTATTTGTAAACATAAAATGGAGCTAAAGACTAAAACTAAATTAATTTTAAGAAAAATCCTGAGCGGTTAATTAAACAGATTATAGAACATGATAGTACAGAGCACATCCCTGTGGCCCAAAATACTTACTTCAGTCTTGCACTACCATAAAATTTGTGATGTTTAACTGTTTCTTTGTGCTTTGTTTTCTGTTTTGAATGTGAGATTTGATTAGGTGAGAAGTTGAAGGAAAAGAAATATTGATATAAAACACAGTGGTCAAAGAGCACTGGAGGACAGATAATCTAGCATAGAGGGAGGTAAACTGTATAGGCCACAGTCTATTCACACTACATGACAACAGGCAGATCTGATAGATGTTCAAGCATGATCTTTTTTACCTCTAACTAATAAGAGAGAAAGATTAGGGCAGTAAGCCATTTACCTTTAGCAGTATCCAGTTAATTCAATGTTGAATGTCTATTAAATGTTAAATGCTCTTCCTCATTCTTATAAAACAGCAGGTACTCAGAAGGTTCTCATAATTTATGGTCTTAATATTTGCCTTCCTCACGTTAATTGTGGAATTTCAATCTTATGTTCACCAAGATGATGGAGACTGGAAAACAAATAAAAAAAGTTGCAATCTGCAGATACTGCCTGTGATACTGTATCTGGTTTGTGAAGTAGAAGAATGAAGTGTACTCTGCCATGCTATCATACAGAAACAGCCACAATTTGTCCCTTAACAATTATAAAATATATATAAATTAAAATTCCTATGGTTGAAAAAAAATAGATAAACACACTGTACTGCATTCATTTCTAATAGCAGCAATGCTTTCACCCACTGGCCAGCACACCAGTGCTAATTTGGCCCAAAGACTGTGTTTGCAGCCTGAAAGCATTTCTTGTAGCTCATTTAGCATTTGCATACACCCAGAGTACTTCAGGCCACAGAAGGGAAACGCCACCACTATGCATCTATCTTGTTAAATACAGAGGTTTCTTTGCTGACACAAACATAGTTTCCATGAAGAATGAAAAAAAACCACATACATTGAAAAAAAAAGGTCGAAAGTACGTGATTAAAACCTTGGTATCTGACATTTACCGCAAAAGAAGTATATTTAAACCACCATCAATACTTGAGTGTCAAAAGTTCAGATTTTACCCAAGATTCTGCACATTGCCCTAACCTTAAGCACACAAGTTCTAACACAACTTTACATCTAAATTAGCATACTGGAGTATTTCACACCAATGATGTTTCACCATGAAGTTGTTGTTCCAAGACTGCAGATAATTAAAGTATCTGTAAGTTAGGTTTTTCTCAATACACATTAAATAGATGGGATGAAGAACAAAACTTAAAGCCCTAACATAACCCTTATTTATAAGACAGCATGAAATATCATTAGCCAAAAGCTTACCTGGTACAAGTTACTGTCTGGCTCAATAACATCAATCCTGCAAGTTGAGGGTTCAGCTCAGAGTTTCTCTGTAGGGAACCTTAGGTTTAAATATTATTGGTTGTATCAGGCTTCATAAGGGTAAAGATCTCTGCTTTAGGAGGGATCAAGAGGGAGGGAGAGAGACTGACTGTTTTCCCAGGTTACTGGGAACAGGTGAAGCTACAGCTGCCCCAGGCTAGAAACACTTCAGCTGTGATGTATGAGGAGGTGCAAACAAACAGCAAATCACTGGAGAAAGAAACACATGCTCTTTTCCTGTCTCCATATTTTGTCTCCCATCCTTTAACCTTTCTGCTTCAGTCCAGGCTTTCCAAATGGGGATTCCTCAGACCTCTTCCCATTGCATTTCATCTGGAGCAATACACATGTTGGCTGTCAATAGCCGCCTTAGGAGCTGTGTGTCAGGCACTTCTTTCTGCAGCCTTCTGCAGAATGGTATCTCTCAAGAACAGTTCAGATAGATAGTCCTCAGCAAATGCTAGAGGTAGCCAATGTCGGGAGTGAGCCTCCTTTCCTTGGGGTGAGTCCCCATAACTTACCTGCACCAGGTAACCTGCAAGTCAAAGCCTCCCAGCAAAGCACTCCTATGGCCCATTGCTACCATCAGAGTGTGATGATCTGGTGGCCACATGTGCTGCTGGGAGTACACCCCGACACGCTTAGCCTGAGTTCTACCTCCCTAGCACTTGTGGTGGTTCACCTGCCTGCTTCTTGTTTGTCTTTAGTGGAACTATCTGTTTGTTTCTACCTTCTGAATTAGTGGGAATGTCCATTTTAACTAAAAGCTGTTATATTTGGTATTTATATTTAAACTCAATTTACAGAGAACAAGTTGTTCAGTATCTATTATTCTGTGCTGCAGTAGACACACTAATTTTAGAGTACTTCATTTTCCTTAACACGTAAGAAAGTTTTGTTTCTTTATCCATTTATGTAGTGTTTGGCATACACTAGCAGACCTGAACAGAATGAATGGCTTTAAAAATAAGAAAAAAATAATTCCAGCACCATTAAGTGGGCTCAATAAATCCTGACAACTGCATTTACTTTGCATCTACTTTTCCTGTTTCACTTTTATTACACCTTTAGCTCGTCAAGTTCAAATGAACAGAAAAGTGGTGGAATGCATCAAAAAAATTGCTACCTACCATAAAAGAATGAACCCTGTATTTATAGAAATCTAGAGAGACCTCAGCTTGTTTTAAATCATTTCTCTGACTTGTACTGCCATCATTCAACCTCATTTGAAGGAGAGAAATAGAAATGGAGCATAATGTTAATTGTAATCAAATTGACATCAACTTGCTAAGAATTCCTTCAGAAAATTGCTGTCCTCTAAAAAAAGTGCAACGTTGGAAAGAACCTGAGATTGAATATCATTAAGATGAAGATAGAAAAATCTATTAATACTTTTACCCTACCTATCGGAGCAAGACTTGTCTTAAATGGAAGGCCTTTTCACACCAGGATATAAAACCCTTACAAATGGAAATATTTTTTTTCTGTTTTCCGTAATGTTTAATGAAGTATTGGCAAACATTGTAATGGTCACACAACCTTCTGCAAGGCTTGTAAAATCCACATTTGTTTTAGTGAGATGTTCCCACACTTACTGCTGTGTACCCAATGTACTAATTCTTTTTAACTCTTTCTATAAACCAGAAATGCGCACAGCTAACTGAACACATCACCAGCTACTGTTACAGTTTTCTTTTTTCTCCCTCAGTTTCCCATTTTTGTAGCCTTATCTCAGTCTAATTGTCTAAGACAAACAGTTTGATTGAAATGTTTCTGAAATATGTTGAGCAAGAAATGCAATGGAAAAGGGGGGAAATACCAGAATATTCTGTTCTGTGGGATTTTTTACTAACTCAGATCTGATTAGTATGAAATGATAGTGATAATCATCTATCTGGATTAGTATTCAAGAGTCAGAAAGTAGGAGCTCATGACTCTGCCAGGGTATAAATACATAATCTAGTATCAGACAATCACCTAAGAGCATAAAGCTCTTGTCATTTCATGAAATGCAAATCTTAAGTCATAACTTTGGCCACAGGTCTGGCCAGAGAACTCACAAGAAATCAGAATAGAAACTCAACCCCAAATTCCTACTGGTTCTTCAACATCAACTTCACCAGGGCAGGAATTCATCCTAAAATATCAAAATGTACCTTTAAGACACATCCCGTGAAAAATAAATTCTAGAGCTTCATTGCTAGACTCCCATGGAGCTCCCTCAGATGTTGGCCAGTGATGCAGGCAGAGAACAGGGCTGGGCCCATACCTTTCCACCATCTTGCTGTCCAAACAGTTTTGCATGTCTGTGTTCCAAGGAGTGCGGGGACTGCCATTACTGTTACTCTTGAACACAGGGAGAAAGAAAGTAGAATTTTGCATTCTCCTTCTATGCTCATTTGAGAGTCCGTAGGGAGCAGAGAAACTCTAGGTCTTATCAGAAAAAGGCCAAGAAATACAGACAGTGAGTACGTTTCAGCCCTCCTGCCAAGATGTGTGGAGCCGGTAAAAGCAGATTACATGAAAACAAGACAGGAACAAGATACTGGGCATTAGACCGTGAAAAGTTGTCACTTCTCAGCAAAGAGGTAGTTGCCAGTAGGAAGTTCAGAGATGATGCTGAAATATACTTTGCAAAGGAGGAATTGAAATCAGGAAGAAAAAATTCTGTCAGAACAAGCCATAAAGGTTTAACTGGATACTCCTGTGAGTAGTCAAGAACATTGCTCATCTAAAGGTCTAAAACAGCTGCCAGGATCAAGCCTTAGCCTTCCAGTAACAATGAAAGTGAGCAGCTTCTTTCCAAAACAGGATGGATGGATTGAGAGAAAGTGACTTGCAGCTGCTGAAATAACTAGAAAGATGCACTGCTTAGCTATGCTCAGAGGCAGAGAAATAGAGAAGAATATGTTGTAAAATAGTTCTGAATTCTAAGTCAGCTCAGATGTTCATTAGTTGCAATGGTGCAGTGATTAGCAGTGAGTCAGAGCAGCCTCTGGTGACAGTCAAGGTTGTCACCTCTCCTGCAGAATGGCTACTGCTCAGACAGAACAGAAACTTCAGTTCTTTCCATAATCCTATTCTGTATATATGCAATACAAGGACATGGGAAAGTTAAATCTCTCCTAATTTCATACTCCCAGTTCCTGTTATGCAGAGGAATTCACAGGGATGTTACAAATAAACAATGTACAAGCAAGACCAATGAAGCTGAGGGAAGGTAGCCCTTCAGCTCCCAAAATTCTCTTTCTATAAAGCAAAGAACATGTCACACCAAAAAGAAAATCCAAACTGTTCTGAGCCAACTATCTAATAATTGAGGACTTACTGTTTTTGCACCTGAGCTATCTTAAACATGGCCACAGTCATTCAACTTATTTAGTGCTTCTTTCACAGACACATACTGTCTCATCTCACATTCCCAGGGGTCCCTTGCAGACTATAAAATGATTAAGTAGTCCCCAGCTTCTGCAAATACCACCCAACTATTGGGATGAGAACTGCAGCTGGGGAGAACTGCTTACCTGCTAATGAAGTGCTACCCAATCACTGTCATTATTATTAGCTGAGTTGTGATGTCTGTTTATCTGGCATGATGCTTTCCCCAGGACAAAAGTTGAGCAAAGGAGTTCCTTTACTTAGAAAAAAACCTTTAATCTACTCTACTTTAATCCAATGCCGTCTATGCTTGTCAGACCCAGAAGACTGTAGGTCTGGTCTGGAACTGGCAGGAGCCTGAAGCTGGTAGTTTTCAGAGATAAAAACCCATTACTCAGCCATTAAGCAGTAGCACATTCCTGGCAAAGGAGATGGTACCTTATAGCAGGGACCATGGGAAAGTTAGAGGATCCACAGTTATCTACAGTGAAGCGAGTACAGTCTGCTATTAATAGGCTCACTTGACCTCTGTATCCCTAAAAGATTTGACTATATCGGTCACATGGTAATCTTCCAACTCTTTTAATATTGGGTCAGAGGCTCCATATATCTTAGGGAAGTATAACAATGCTATGCCTTGGCTGAAATGAGAATTTGATTCTTATTGCTTATGGCCAGTAAAGCTTGCACAAGTAGGAACCAGATTTCCACTTGTCTTGGCTCCACTATCATACTGGAAATTCTGGCTCCCTGGCTCCCTGTATGTGATTTTGACTTTTTTGAGGGGATCAGCTACCAGATCAGACCTTCAGGTTTCCATATTTGTATAATAACAAGTTAACACTGTTACAAATCTCAGGCCCAATTAGCCGTCAGTTGCACTTGGCAGCCACGTTCAAAGGAATGTATTAAAATTTCAATAATTTGCACAGCCTAGTTAGCATTAGTATACTGCATCTAAAATCATAAGCATGCTTGGTCTTCTGGAATCTGAGCCAAATTATATTCTGGGCACAAATATAGGCACTGCATTGCTTCAAGAAGAGATCCCAGGGTCCAGAGAGGACTTTCACATCACATGAATAGGGAGCCCTGAGTCCTTAAAAGGCTGAAAAAAGAAATACCATATAGTCAAGGAAACCACAGCCATGAAACCATGTGTTTGGTTTTTTGTTTTTTTTCTTGCTGCCTTCCTGACTTTGTATTCGTGGTTAACCAGTGCCAAGTTTCAATGGAAGGCATGAAAATCTGTGTTGAGAGTCACCTAGCAAGGGTATATGCTGAGAAAAAGTAGAAACATGAGAGGTCTCTCAAATTGAAATAAATCAGTACTTCCTGTTCAAATCACCAAAAGTGTGAGCTATATACCATCAGCATGGGTTCTTAAAAAAAGAGATCACAGTTGCTGGGGTCTGTTATAGATCTCCCTATGGGTTAGGTGGATTTGAAGCATTGTGAATGGGTCAAGCTCCTCCACAGAGCTGTATCTCTTGTCTCATAGAGGAATCACAGTAGTGCTGGGAAGCCTGGCTGCTCAGCTCCAGGCAGTTCCGTGTCTGTCCAAACTCCCAGGGCACTGCAGAATCTCCAGTGTAGGTGTCTGTGAGACTGGTTAGAGAGAAGAACCTTTCTATATTCAGGTCTTGAAAACAGGACCTACAATTCAGCTGAGTACTGCTTTAAAGTCTGTCTCACCTTTAACCCTTGATGCTCTCCCTTTGAGAGGTGTAATACGTGTCATTGAATTCTCACCATTATACATTCTGCATTTATATCTCTCTAGTTTTAAAAGTATCCATTAGTCTGCTATTATCATAGACATTGTCCATACTGAATAAAGCAGTCTTGTGTCCATGACTCACTGATGTATATCTGGGTGAAGACTGAGTTGGGTTTCTGCAACGTAGCCAGTTCTGGCAAAAGTAGTATGAAGCAGCACATGACAGGAGCTAGCCAAGAAGTAATAACACTTACTTGAACATACATATTTTTTTAATTGCTAAATGAGACATGTTCCACAACAGCTAGTATTTTTTTTTAAGGAGAAAATTCATTCCATTCCTAATAAATTTTATTGTGTTCTGATTACTCACACCTGGCAATTTGTTTCGCAGTACTTTTTTTTTTTCCTTTCCCCAAAGCACTTTTAAAGCATAGAATGGGCATTGTGTCAGGTATAGTATATGATTCAAGCCCTGAAATAAATGGAATGGCATTTGCAGAGCCAGCTCTGGACACAGACAAAGTACGCAGTTGCTGGGGCAGCTGCCTGCTTTGCCTCTGCCAGAGACCTGCCACTGCCAAACGAAAGAATGCTGTGAGTAGGCTAAAAACTCTTGTTCAACCCCCTTGCAGAAGCAGCAGTTATGGATCCTTGCTCTGGCACAAGCAGGAGAACCATACCTGCTTCTTCATCCTAACGTGCTGTCTCCCCTAGCAGGGCTTATCCACCAGGTGGTGAAATTCTGTGTTTTCTTTACCTCTCAGCCTGCTGTGGTTCCGGCGTTTTTCTGGATTCAGCCCTTTCACGGGTACTTGTCTGGTCTAAAATTGTATTCAGGATAGTGACATAGTTTTCAAATCTTCCCATTAGCTAATCTGAAATTAAACCCCAAACAAACCTGAGAATATTGGGATGGTTTTAATACATCTCAAGGACTGCCATCCCTCAGGTATGGTTCTTTCTAGCCTTTTGCTTGGTTTCTCAAAAGACCCTCCACTCCAGTGACCCCTCCAGAACAGTCCTCTCATTTTCTCTTTATTATATCACTTGAAATCCCATCCTGAGATAAGGATTCCTTATACTATATGCTGTTCTCCTAAAATCCTAAGAGATTTCCTCTCCTTCAATGAATTCTTACTTTAAATCGATGAAAAGGGAAAAGGCAGGAGAGTGAGTGTGAGAGAAGTGAGCTGATTTTCTCTACACTGGGAGCCATATTGTTTATTTGACATACCCAAGAGTCCAATGCAACAGTGCCTGGCATAGGTAAGTGTCTTCAAAATGAATGTAGTATACCCTAAAACAACAGAAAATCTGTGCTTTATAATGGAAGACACATAAAACTAGAAAGAATCAATTTCGAATAGCCCCGCAGAGTGCAAAATGGACTGAGAGAACTTGTGTGGATATACAAAGGATAAACTCCATGCCATCCAGCCCAACTGTTTCCACTGAATTATTTCATCAGAGGTACAGTCAGTGATGAATAACTTCTTCACTAAGAGCAGAATTTAGCACAAATAATCTAAACCTATGGTGGCAGGCAGGAGAGGAGGACTCAAGTGGCTTTCTGAGCAGACAGGAAAACAATCTCTGAACTGAAATCTAGTCTGTCTATTTTAATTAATTCCTTCCTCTAACCTCCCAAACTATAGCACAAAAATAGCTCAAATTATACTCTAGGGCAGTTGTTTACATGCATATTTACCAATTCTCCAGTGAGCTGGTTTCTGAAGCAGATCACTCAGTGCTTAATTTTCTCAGGAATAGGAATGTAGAAATCTCTCCACAGTGAAAGCACCCATACTCTTCGGGGTAAAAGATAAGAGTTATATAGACAAATCAGAAGCAAAACCTGAAGAGAAGTAAAATACTCATCATTTCTATTGATTGTAAGACGCCTGCAAGCATCTCCTGGGAATGTTTTTCTAGAGATTATCTCTGTAATCATAGTACTCTCAATTGAAAATACAACTGCTCTGTTGCAGTGCATTTGTAATGTAAAAACTTGAAAGTGTTGGACTGATAAATGCATTGATAGCAGAGATCAAATGACAAATTCATTAGCTGCGTCAGGTTCTGAAAGGTAGAACTGGCTTTCTCAGTGAGATTTCTTCCATTTCTGACTCCCATCATTGGCAGTACTGAGCTGGTGCCTGGTTCTGTTCTCTCACAAGTACCAATTTACTTGAATATCACTGAACACCGAAGGGAGTTAGATTTAAAAGGGCTGAGATGAATTGTTAGAATAAATCTATTGACAATAGCCTTTTTGTGAAAAAGCAATTTAGGAAAAAAAAAGACATTTAGGACCCTGGACATTTTGGAACAGTTATCTGCAGTTACAGGCAACCAGATACTCCATCTTCTAAGTGGTTTTCTATCTGCTACTCTTACTGGACAGCTGTTCCAGAATCATGTTGTTCCATCATTAGAAGTCTTCTCGTGTCCAGAAGAAAGTGTAATCATGATCAGTTCTGTTCACTTTCTTCTTAAATTATTGCTTTTCTTTAGAGGAAAAATTTTCGTTTCTCCCTGTTATGTTTAAAATGTCAGCTATTCTTTTCTTGGACCGACCTAGACCAGCTTTGCCTTTGAGTTTGTTTTCTAAGATGCCTCTTAAGTCTCAAAAAACCCTTTTCTGAGCATCTCTTTGAGACTCTACATATCATTCCCAGAGAGATATCACTGCCCTTTCCCTGGCATGCCAGCACTTCCCACTTGCTGAAACACCTCACACGATAGTTTACTGGAACTGCTTAGAAAAGAGATCATTAGTCGATGTATTCAGTGAGCAAACAAAAGTTATTGAGCTGTCAGATATAATTTAAGGTATCTGTTTGGGGTGAAATGAGTATATTTTAGTCTTAAGTGTTAGTTTGATTCTACTTACCATGTAAAACATATGGTGTTTTAATAGGATGTCTTGTAATTATAAGTTCTTTCAGATTTTCTGGAGGCTCCAGACATGGTTTGCTGGAATCATGCAAGCATAGACCAGCCTTTGCACAGAAGAGCTGCTATTCTCAGAAAAGTTAATCCTACTCTATATTCAGTATGATTTCATTCACACATTCACATGCCTACTTAAAAACATCACAGCAGATTTTGGAAAAGGTATGAAATATAAATATAAGCACAGTTGATGTCTGCAGTAAATACATCCACATATTTAGAAAAGCACTCTTGCATAGTTCATTCCTAGACAGCAAAATGAGCCAGAGATTGTCCAAGCTCTGAAATGTAAAGACAGCAAGGAAGACTGTAGAAAAATGGGAAAAAGGGAGAATTACACTGGAAATAAAGGACTTTGAAGGTAGCTTTTAATGTATTATTAATTTATGCAGCTGATACCTTAAGCATTCTAATATTGCATGTCAGGAAACTAAAACATCTTTCCAAATT
Organism: Baryphthengus martii; assembly: GCA_013396935.1. NCBI lineage: Eukaryota > Metazoa > Chordata > Aves > Coraciiformes > Momotidae > Baryphthengus > Baryphthengus martii. The sequence goes on along the minus strand of VWZK01006310.1, from coordinate 264,454 downwards.
TGTCTCATTAAAGTGATAGAAATTCACTTTGAGACACAGGAGTCTTCTTGGCTAGATACGCACTCCCAGCTAACACAATGTTCTCCATGTTGAAACAAAGCTTTGTTAAGTTCAGTCAGAGAGGATAGTTGGAGCTTTGTAAAGATTACCTGAAGTCAAACCATAAAAAAAAGGGTGAAAATGGATTTATTACTGGGACACTGGAGCAAAGCATGTATGCTAGAGAAAAAGTAGGGGGGAAGTTATTCATGATGGCCTAATTACATTAGAAACAAGACTTCTTCAGCTAGTTGAAGAAAAGAACCCAAGAGAAATGCAGGAAAGGACAGCCCTTAGGTCAGTCTGATATTTGTTTTCCTGCATATGAAAAAGCATCTCTCATGAAAACTGAGTTTTGCCATTATACAAAAACTCATTACCAAAATAAATGCCTCAGAGAAGCTGTTGGATGTTATTACAGACAGCGTTAAAAAGCCATTACTAATACTGAAACTTCATGAGACATATAAAACGTATAAGCAAGTATAGCTCCAATGTGAAATGTCTAAAGACAAAAGGTATGTTTAGGCACGTATCCAATGCATTTATGGGTATTGCTTCCCATAGGAAATAACAAAATGCATTTAAGAAGCATACAAACTATCACCTCTCATTGAATTATAGTGCAAAGATGATCCATAACCCTGAAAAGTATGACTGTTTTTATTCTTTATCAAGAGTTTATAAACTGCAAGAGAGTAAAGCTAGCTAATGCTTTTCACAATATGCAGATGATCAGCTTCCCAAGTAGGAAACTCAAAATGAAATATTATTAACAATTTATGATTATTTCCATGCAGATACTGAATGACTAATTCCTATCATATTTTTCTGTAGTTGCAGGAGGGAGTGTTTCTGCACCTGTTTCTCTTCCCCCAAATCTCATCATCAGTAAAATTGTACTCATCCAGCTGTTAAATTTCAAATCAGTTGGTATATTTCATGCATTTAAAGACTGACAAAATGCGAAGTCATATAGCCACAATAAAATGCCGCAGTGATACCAAGTGAAGTGATTGCCAAGGATGCAAAGCTTCACATAGTCTTGGATTCTGTTGTAATAACTAACTAGATTCAAGCCAAGTGTGGCTATTCATCTGCAAACCAGAGTACCCAGTTAATGCAATAAAGTTACCAAAGGTATGGGAAATTGTGATCTGTTTCAACAGATTCTTTTGAGAGCTTAAACCAGTTGATACTAATAGAAATTTACGTAAAATGTATTAGCTCATGTCGTCTCCTGTGCCACTATTCACAGAGGGTATGGTATCTTAGCGTCATGAGAACAGAAAGTTCCTTAATTCATTTAGTCATAAATCCTTACATTTTGTTGATACACCTGTATTGAACGAACTGCCTTGTGTCTAAATGAAACCTAATTTGTTTTCTGGCTACACAAGTATTTGAAGGAATCAACAAACAAAATCAAACATTGCAAGTAGCTCCAATCCTACCACAACAGCTCTGTCACTATGCCAATACAGTGATAATTATTCATTCACTTATTTATAGTCTGAGCATGGAAGTTTAACTCTAAGGGCTTTATATACTATTTACCACATACATAGTGGATTTAAAGTATGTACATACACATGTGTCTGTGTACATTTACTCCACAAAAGGCCGCCCACAAGGTTTGGTCCAGAGAAATAAATAGCTAGGTAAGGTAGGTATCATGACCTCGTAGCATTACTGATCACTAAGGTCACCCAAAACTTTCTGCTGACAGATTCCTCAACTCTTTGCAAAATTTTAACTGTATCATCTGGAATATTGCATGCCATATTTTTATGTTACAATGCCTTAGACATTTCTGAAAAATTAAATAAGGAAAAAAAATGTGAGTTTACTCTTAGGAAAAAAAAATAGCCAATAATTATTTTAATTAAGAAGCCCTCAACCTTCCTGCTTTGGAGCTGGGACGTAAAATACTCCAAGGAGACTCCAATTTGTGCAATAACATATTTGTAAACATTCAAAGTTGCACATTTCAAAGGCATCTGGGAAAAAAAAAATCGCAGCTGTTTAACAGAGGCATATTAGTTTGGCAACTAAATCTCACGTAGGCTCAGGCTCAAGTTAAGTGCTCTTGATCCCAGAACTTCAAGGCTGAACAAGACTTCCGCCCTAACTCTTCTTGGCAAATGAAGCTTGCTCTAGTGTCTGGCTTTCTGAAAGGGGACAAGATGTGCTTTTTCACTTTCATCACTGCAGCAGCTGATGCACCAAAAGAAGCCAGTGGCCATACCAAGAACGTATTAGATGGGGATCACGGAGATGGGAAAAGCTGGAAATGAAGAGAAGCCATGTCAGGAGCTTGTTAGAAGAGTGATGCAAAAAAAAAGATGAGAAATGGGATGAGGAAAAATGGTAGATTTTTGTGCATGGACAGAAAGATACTGAGAAGTGCCCAAGCCAGCAGGCCTTCTGCCAGTGAAACACTGTCTCCTAAACTGATCTGGCAGAGAAACATCTCTATATTCCTAAATTGTCAGAAAATAGGTATTAACTTCACTGATAACAGGTGTCATCATCTTTCTCCCTTTTCTGCTCAATGGACATTCCCAGCCTCCTTATGTTCCCAGGTACTCTGTTAGCATCTGTGTTTGCACTGTGGAACTACTGGTCCAGTTACTGCAGATTACCGCAAACAGGAAAACGCATGGTTCTATAGAACCCTGGTTTTCAAATAGGGAATTATATTTAAAATATTAATTAAGATATATTTTTGCAGTCCTTGCAGCAGTTTTACATTATTTACTGCTATGGTCATAGATACTTCTGGGTAACTCCAGGAATAGAACTGCAACCCCTTCACAGAGAATGGATTGTTTGACATTTTTATTAGCTCCAGCCTTTGTTCCTTTGATGACAGCCAGTTACCTACATTGGCATGACTGGTAAGAAAAGTAGGTAGCAAGCGCAGCTGACAGCATCTTGAAAGTCTGTGATGCTAAATCAGCATCATAGCCACGTGCCTCTTCAGTGAGGACAGGATGTGGAGGTAGAGTCGTGACAGTATGTTCCAAGGTGTCCCTTGCAGTCCTTCCAGCTTGCTCTGTCAATGTTTCATCTGGGGTTATTAGTGTTTATAAAAAAAAGCATGCCCTTAAAATAGCTACATGGTGTTAATAGAAACAAAAATAGCGGTTCTTGTCCTTAACTTCGTCATATTGGGGTAAAATAGGGCTAAATTGGGCAAGCGCAAAAATTATAACAGAATAACCCAGTTTAAGGGTGACTTTCAAATCACTGTGTTTAAGCTAAAATCAGATCAGGACATACTCTTTTCTGTTCTACAGAAAGTCCTTCTCCCTCTAACAGATGCAAGATTTGGGGTGGCTTTTGCTTAGAGACTATTAAAGTCTATTCACTAACTCCTCCACTCACAAGTGGAGCAGCCATGAAATTCTCCAAATTCTGAAAAATACATTATTTCAAAAAAATCATTCAGATATGCATAGACATCTGTAGAACTACCATGTGTACCATACTGGGGTGGGTCGACCCTGGCTGGATGCCTGGTGCCCAACAAAGCTGCTCTATCGCTCCTTCTCCTCAGCCAAATAGGGGAGAGAAAATATAACAAAAGGCTCATCGGTTGAGATAAGGACAGGGAGACATCGCTTTACTCCTGATTTGTCTACTTCCCACACCCTAGCACCACAAGGGGACAGGGAATAGGGGTTGTGGCCAGTTCAGCACACTGTCTCTGCCTCTTCTTCCTCCTCAGAGGGAGGACTCCTCACAGTCGTGTCCTGCTCCAGTATGGGGCCCCTCCCATGGGACACAGTTTTGCATGAACTTCTCCAACACGGTCCTTCCCACAGGCTGCAGTTCTTCATGGACTGCACATTGAACAGTGTAGGTCCTTCCCCTGGAGTGTGGTCCTTCCCACAGAGTGCAGTCCTTCAGGAACAAACTGCTCCAGCGTGGGTCCCCTGTGGGGTCACAAGTCCTGCAGGCAATCTTGCTCCAACATGAGCTCCTCTCTCCACAGGTCCTGCCAGGAGCCTGCTCCAGTGCAGGCTTCCCATGGGGCAACAGCCACCTTCAGGCCTTCACCTGCTCTGGTGAAGATAGCCACCTTCCCTGGCTGCAAGTGGCTATCTTCTCCACCATGGACCTCCATGGGCTGCAGGGCAACAGCCTGCCTCACCATGGTCTTTACCGCAGGCTGCAGGGGTGCCTGGAGCACCTCCCCTCCCCTTCCTTCCCCTCCTACTGCACCAACCTTGGTGTCTGCAGAGGTGTTTCACGTATTCTCACTCCTCTCTTCAGCTACACATTCACATTTAATTTCCCCTTCTTAAATCTGGTATCACAGAGGCACTACCACTGTTGTTGGTGGGCTAGGCCTTGGCCAACATCGGGTCTGTCTTGAAGCCAACTGGCATTGGTTCTATCAGACATAGGGGAAGCTTCTGGCAGCTTCTCACAGAAACCATGCCAGCAGCCCCCCACTACCAAAACCTTGCCATGCAAACCCAATACAGATAACATAAAAACAGCTGTGGTTTTGAGGAACAGTACGTGAGCCAGGGACCCTTATATGTATCAGATGCTAGAAATTTTACTCACCTCTGAAATATGGAGAGGGAAGCATAAGGGGCATTGCGTTTACTCTTCTTGTAACAGTATTTCTTAAACAGATGAAGCAGTAGATGAGTCTACTCCAGGTGGATCAATCACTATCTGCTACCAAAATTGATGAACTGTTAGTTTTCTTCAATTTGGCTGTAGGTCTGTAAGTATCTTCTATGATTATTGTCAGATGAGCAGCAGACAATATTTGAAATAACATACTGCATGTTCTAGGACAAGACAAGGAACACAGACTATTATGACAGTATGTCCAAATTTGAACCTCACTTGACATTGGAGTCGGTCTCAATCACATCAGTGAGGGATAAGGGAAACTGTAGAAAGAAGAGGAAAAGGAGTTACTTTATCATTCTACAGCATAATATAGATTACAAGTGGACAAAATTTGATAATTCGAAATACTTCATTATCATGGTTTAGAGACTGATATTTTTCCTGTAGTAAACTACTATTTGTATATTGTGACTATACAATATTCTTTTTAAATAGGCTTGTTTATTATTTTCAACACTTAAGAGTTTTTTACAACCATTGTTTCAAAGACAGAACAAAGCTTTTTGGAACTGGGAGCTTTTTCCATTTTGGTTCCTTTAAAGTTTACAGTTCCTTTAGACAAAAATGTATGTATGTTTTGCTGGTTTCTGATTTGCCCATGACAAAACAATATTCCATATAAACTGAGAAGCTAACAAAATCATTTTTGTATTTGTATATCAGGCAAATAAGTAAATCTTACAGTGACTAATTATTTTTCAACTCTGCACATGAAAATGTGATTAGGTTGACTACAACTGATGCTGATTATCTGAGATGGGATGTTATTAAATCCCTTTGGGGAGCTTTTGAAAGACCCACCACATTTAGAGTAGAGATCTTTTCTCTGTGTTAACTCATTTATGGAGCAATTACATGGGACTTACTGCCAAAAAGTTGTCAGGAAAAAAAACTGAGCAAATAGCTAAAGTGGAATTCGCAACCCTCCCCCCTTGATCAAAACATCTTACAACTTCACAGCCTTAGAATGTTTCATCAAAATTATCTATAGCAAAGCTATTTGCTTTGTATCAGTGAAAGGTATGAGATAGGTTAGATAAAGACTACATGGAAGAGATCTGCTAATGAATCTGAAGACAGCAGAGATTTTTCCCTGCTCAAATGGCTTCTCAGCTCCATGAGCCCAAATTTAGTTAATTTTGTGGGCTTGAATTTGCAAGTTTTTTTATTACATTGGGAAACTACTATGGAGGTTTTCTCAGTGAAGTGTGGACAAATATGCAAAATGCACTGGTTTGAAAATCTCCACTGGTTCTGAAAAAAAAACCAAACTGTGGCTGAATTCACTGATTTTTTTTTCAAAATTAAGATTTTAAAGACCTGAATTTTAGGAGCAGGTTACAATTTTGTACCTAAAAATACGCAGATACAAAATAAAGAGCCAGGTAGAGAGCATTTTCAAATCTGTGTTCCTACAATGGACTGTTTTCCTGACACCCCTATTTGAGAATGAAAATAGATAGTTAAGTACCACAGAACTGATATGTAGTAAATAAGTACACATACATTGATTATGAGATCTGCCATTTGTGAACATCAAGAAAGCTATGAGTCACATAATCCAAAGAAATGCTGACAGTTCACTGAAGAACCGACAATACTGAGGTATTAGAGACTGCAGAGATTTATTCTCACCTCCACTTTCATTTTAAAGCTAGTGCTGTAAATTCATGTGATGATAACACCTAAACATGGGGCCATCTCAGTTTTTCTGTTGTCCTTGGGTGTCTTCACATACTTAATCTGGTACAGAAGAAGCTAAAAGATTCTTAAATGTTTCTTCCTTATTCAATGAACAACTCAGTGGTACATCTAGAGTAATGTGCTGGAATTTACTTAGATGCCTTAAGAGCATCACTTTGCTGCCAGTAGTTCTTGACATGAAGCTGATCCCAGAGTGGATTTAACAGCAATGACAAGAGACTCAGCAGACTTCTACTTTCCCATAAACATCAAGATGCTCTGCTTCTCTCTGTTGTAGTTATTGCTCCTGAAATGTGTCCTGTATGTAAAGATGTGTTCAGGGTCCAGAAGGTCCCTGCTTTGAGCTATACACTGGTAATTGACAGTGAATACTAGAAGGTTGGATTTTCTGCATGCGTAGTGTTCACTGACCACAGGGAAAGTTTATGCCCAGATTCTAATTCATGATTACGAATATGCTTGAGTGAGGAAAAATTAAACTGAATTTATCCTGCAAAACATGTTATGTTGCATCTTTGATATTGCAAAGGAAGATGACTGTACTGGATGAGGTATTCTGCGTGGCCTAATACTCTAGTTCTTACTCAGATTTTACTCAGGAAAAAGCACCTTTGACTTGAGCAAGAATTTGCTTGACTAAGGACTGAACAGAGTGTTTTGAATCTTACCAACAGTGCTTCATGCTAATGTTGGGCAACAGTTCTCATTGCTAATTTCCCTGCCTCGTTCGCCTTCTCCTGGGCTCTGGATCTGCTTTTGCTGTGTGTTATTCATAGCCCGTATTGCTGGCTCAGATTGCTTCTCTTTGTGCTTTTCATTTCCAGCAAATATTTTGCAGCTATTGTTCTGCTGCTGGTAGATGTGCATGGAACCTGGTATGTGGAATTTGAACCTCAGCCCAGATTTAATTAACGCTGTTAAACATGTTCTCACTATGGTGCTCAGAAGGAATTTTGCTGACCCTCTTTCAACAAAGCATATATTTGTGTAACCTTATGTTTTTACAATGCAAAAATATAAGGGCTTTATTCGCAAGTCTTAAGACCAAATGCTTCTCCAGTAAAACAGATGGAGAGGCACTCATTTACAGCCATCGTAAGGTCAATTATAAATGCTTATTCAGACCTACAATAGTCATACAAGAAAATCACTAAATGTGTATTCTGTAACATTACCTTGTTTGGTAGTTTTAATACTGCTTTTAAGTAAGATATCCTGAACAACTAGTACCAAATTATGCCATAGCCTACTAATATGCAGCAAATCTAGCTAGGTTATCACTCGTATGTCTCATGAGCCATACCTAGCCATGGTTTATCCTTTATTCATGCTGCAGGGTACGAAATTCCTGGGTGCCAACCTGCCTATGGCAACCTAGAATTCTCCAGGGCAGGCTCGCAAAATCTTCACCTACTCTCTGGGACAGGTAATTAACAAGTGATGTTTTGTGAAGTTATGCTTTCTTTCTAACTTTCTGATGTCCATTAAAATGTTTCATTTCTCCACATCAGTCTGTAGTCTCTCATCGTTCAGTTTCACTATGTTTTCTGAACTAGGGGAATAACAGCCTATCTGTTTATTATAGTACTCCAGATGCTTGCCGCAGCCAAGCCTGTAATAATTGTTACTAACTTGTATAGAAACTGGAAGTTGTTTAAGAAGCTGCACAATCCACAGCTGTCTACTACCAGTTAATATTTTTTTTTCTGATGGAGTAGTTCTTATAATACAGGTGCATTGCATTTCATTGTTGATGCTAGTTATGTGAGCAGTTCACTCACCTTTCTTAACTGCTGGTATGTATATATATATATTCTCTCTCCTTTATCAGGTTTACGTTAATCTTTGGCCTCCTGAAGTAAGGATTTTTTCAATGGCATAGACAGAGAAGTGTTGAGAGGATGGAGTAATTATTACTGATTTGAGTTTATATTCCTATGCAGCACACAGTGGAAGTTTAAGCAGTGACTCATTTTTCCATATTTTACTTAGATTCTCTTCTACTTTTCTTCTGAATATACTTTGTGTTCTTTGTTGTTTGACTTTATTTCAAGTGGCAGGTATTTAGAAGCAGTGTTTCACTGATCCTATAGTTTTCAATGACATATGAAACATTGAAATACATTTCAAAGTAAGAAATTAATTAGATAAAAAAATAAAGACACAGTTTTATATTGCCTTCTTGCAGTCTACTGATTTTCTTTGAATAATGTCTGTGAATTTTCATATTAAGAGTGCTGCTAGCGTAGGAAAGACATAAGAGAGATTCCTATGGTATGTTTTGGCACGGTCAACACTCTATGGAGTGGAAAAAGCCACAATCTTGGAAAAGTGGCTTGAATTTTGCTGTCCCCTGGGCTCTGCACATGCACTCTACTCTTACCTGGATGAGCTTGATGCAACAATAGCTTTGCTCTGCTGTTTGTCCTTGTTAAAACCAGGAGATGAGCAGTGAAGAAAAATATAATCAAGCCATATTTCAAAATGTTTGACCCTGGTTGCAATTTGACCGAATGTTTGGAAGTCTTTTAAAATCACATCAAATTCAGACAGACACAGTATCATCACTGAGCATGATCATATGTGGTGTTTTAAAATGGATTCCCATGGGATGTTCAGAGTACTTGGATGATATTTAGTACCCTTTCTGTAGGGTCTTCTAAATAAAATTTCCTTTCCTTCCATCACTGTCCACTTGTAGTTCTTAAATTTGGAAAGGAAATAAGCTTATTCTTATGGAGGACAATACTATAGTTTATCTCCAAGTATACCGAAGCTTAAAATGAACACATCCAGGATTCTAGCTTGGGCCATTTAGCCATTTCATAAAAATAATAAACATCCATTGAAAGACAATTTTCAATTCCCTCCCTGCTTTTAAAAATCTCACAATGATATACATTTTTAGAGAGATTTTAGTATTTCCTGAAAGTTTGCTTGTTTCTTTCCTGTTCATTAATTCAAATCTTAATCACACTGTTTCAGCATGTCTAGATTAAAAAAATTTATCCCAAAACTTGCTTTCCAATTATATTAAAAACAACAGCTTGCCAAAGGAACTGAAAAAAACCAAACCATTTGTTTCTGAAAATGAAAGACAGGGAGTATGATGACTGTCAGTGCTTACAAAATGAGGATAGATTCCGTTTTATCCAGCCTGATGTTCCTTAACCTTTGTAAAACTAATGAGAAAACAACAAAAATTTCAGCAACAGAGTTAAAAATAAGTCTCTATTCACTCAGCATGCTGAAGTAGTTCAGTTACAAGGGAAAAAAAAAAAAAATCCAAAAAAAGTGTCCTGTGTTTAGGTAATACACATCTCAAAACTCAGGAGGAATTTTTAGGACAATCAGTAGTAATGAAGCTGCTTCCTCACTCTGCATGGTTCTTTGGGGTGCTTTGGCTGCAGGGTAAGTGGAAAAAGAGGGCTCCTGGGTCCCCTCTGAATAAGCACAATGTGTACTGTTTTTCACATGAATAACGCAAACATCTTTTCAGATGAATACCTGCTGCCTGATTTAGTCCCCTCTCAGTTGCAGAGAGCTCCTTCATTTACTGACTCTCTCCAAAAACTACAGAAGAGCTAATGCCAAGGTTCTGGACTGCTAACAGGAGTTTGGAGGAATGCAGTCCTGTTCCCTCTCCTTCCACATACACCCACAAAACCCACAACACCACAATGTCTTACACTGAAAAGCCAGTCCAGCTGAAGGAGCAGGATAAAACAGGCTTGACTGAAGTAATAAATCATGACATTAGGTTGGGAGGAAGGTTGTGTGAAATGACGGTGTAACATGCTGAGCACTGGGGAACTTGCTAGAGGTGAATTCATTTGTACTCTTGCAGAGTAGACTTCTCAGTTAACAAGTCCTAAAATAGTGTGCTGCTGTATATAAAACAAGGTAGGGCTCAAAATAATTAGCCAAAGACAACAGATGGCAATTCCTTTCTCTTTTTTTTTTTTTTCCTTTCTCTTCTTTTGCTATAATATCAAGTTGATCAAAGAGCTAAGGATTATTGTTACTGTAGGAAAACTAAAAATATCTTGAAATATTCAGGCAAAATAAGTTCATTCGGATAACAGCAGGTGTGTCTCATTGTTCCTGTTCAACACCTTATACATGAATCTCTGTGCAGTACTAGTTTCCCTTAGAGTCTGAATTACATGTGCACAGCTGAGAATTTAAGTATGTCCAAGCTAAGGAACATAATTTAATCAACAGATTAATTCATTTAATTTAAATAATTGCTTGTGTTAACAAACCAATGATCTAGTCTACTGCCAGAAAACCTTCCAAACAATCCCTAGAGCTCACCTCTGTGACATGCTGCTTTAGTAATGTCATACAGCTGTGTGTGGTGGGGGAAGTAAATGATAAAGAAAAGAGACTGCAGTAAAACTGACTTCACCAATGACTACTGAAAGTATCTGAGGGATCAGTGCTGTGTCTCACTCTAAGCAATAGCAGTGTTATCTCCTCTACTCTTTAGTAACAATACCTGGCAACCACTGGCATTATTTTAAAGACAAGCACCTATGGATTTAAGTCAGAGATACAACAGGAGCTTTGTTTCATAGGACTTCAGTCACAAAAGACGATCAGAACGTAATTGTGATCAGTTATAATTAAAAAGAAAATTCAGTAATTTACTCAAAAAAAAAAAAAGTAATATACACTGCTCATAAAGGAAAACAGCAGTGGCATCTGCAGTTCCTCTTCCTCCCAGTCCCAGCAGTAATTCTATCTGACTGGTCCTGGAGCCAAAAGAGTAAATTTAATATTTTCAACTGCTTGGCATAACATCCCTGATGGGAAGCGCTAAGCCAGCCCATCAAAATGAGTCCCTTGAGCCAGGCAAAGATGAATTTCAAATCAGAGGAAAAAGAAACGGATTGGGAAATGAAGAAAATAGCTAAGGTGAGAACAGAGACGATAACCCATGTCCATCAACCTATGTCTGGATGCTTCATATCAAATGCAACAAGAGCAAAATTATTTCCCTACTATTAAAGCATATTCCTATTATACTTCCCTAATGCACCTCCAACCTCAGTCCTTTAATAGAAAGCGTAAGATAAATTTCAGTTTGCTCTGGGCAGTGGGTTTCACACACTCTCATTACATGTCCTATTACACATAAACGGCACAATTCGGAAGGAACCACATTCCTGCTCCAGCACAGCTTGATCCAGATGAATCACAAAGGTAAACAGACAAAAGCAAAAGTGAGAAAGGTTTAGTAACACAATTAAAAATATAACTTTGTAAGCTCATGAGCTGATGTGGCAGACTGCTTTCAGTAATTTCCAGAGGGAGTGCTTATCCGTGACTACGAACTAAAGCAATCTAGAAGCCGGTCACTCAAAGCTGTAAGGAGAGATGCTGCAACCGAAGGCAGCTTGCTCAATCGCCTGGAGAGCTCTCTTTGGCTTCCAAATCATAAATTGAAGTCTACCTCTAATTTTGCTACCTCAATTTTGCAATACCTCACTCTTTTTTTTTTTTCTTCTTTTCTCATCACTGCTTAGTAGTCTGGATTCCCTAGTGAGATGCAGTGCAGACTGATAGGACTCTGCCAGACATTAAAAAGCAGGCAATGTCTGTTGAACAACTTCAAATCACTTTCTGTGTGAAGCAACCTCCCCAGTAGCCCTTGTTGCGGCAAGAAGTATTCATTGCAGCCAGCTTTTTCTGATATTATTGTTATCCTTTTGTACCTTGTAACTTTACATTGCAACTTACCATTTTCTTCTAGCCAAATGTTTTATGCAAACATACCAGCCTCTGGAAAGACAGAAAACAGAGGCATTTACAGACATGTACCTTCTTCCAGAGTCATGTCAAGAGCAGAGTCCAGTCAGCAAGTAGTGCAAAGATCCCTTCATCTCTACGAATGGTCAGGGTCGTTATGTCTCTGCTCTTTTGGAAAAATGTTGGCTGAAGTTTGCCATACTAGAATTTAACTCCCTTCTCCCTCAGTTTCACCATCTGACTCATTTCAGATGTGGTCCAGAGCACTAGGCAATATTTGGAGAATGTGGACAATTTGGAGTAGGGCAAGAACTTGAGCAGAATCCTCCATTACCATGAGGAAATAAACATATTCTTCCTACCTCTAGAGAATGAATCACAAAACATGTGTTCCTCCTTAAATTTCATGGGTTTTTTTCTTTTCTTTCAACCTTATTTTCCACCTATTCATCCATTTGTTCTCTAGCAACACAGAGAAACAAACTGACCAGACACAGTCATTATTCGAAATTCTATAGGATCGCTTATTGAACAGTAAGTTTGCATTTAAGCCACTGACTCTAATATTCTACCTGCTGAAGCTGAAATCACAGAATCACAGAATCACAGAATGTTAGGGATTGGAAGGGACCTCAAAGGATCATCAAGTCCAATCCCCCTGCCAGAGCAGGAACCTAAATGACATCACACAGGAAGGTGTCCAGGCGGGTCTTGAATGTCTCCAGAGAAGGAGAATCCACAACCTCCCTGGGCAGCCTGTTCCAGTGCTCTGTCACCCTTACTGTAAAGAAGTTCCTTCTAGAGTTTAAGCGGAACCTCCTGTGTTCCAGCTTGTACCCATTACCCCTTGTCCTGTCATTGGGCATCACTGAGAAGAGCCTGGCTCCATCCTCGTGACATTCGCCCTTAACATATTTATAAACATTAATGAGGTCTCCCCTCAATCTCCTCTTCTCCAAGCTAAAGAGACCCAGCTCCCTCAGCCTTTCCTCATAAGGGAGATGCTCCACTCCCTTATCAGTCAGTCCACACAGGCTTTAGGGGGAGCCTAACAGAGTCATTAGGAGGCAGCTTGGAAGATCGCAGAGATCATAACAGCTTCTGCTTCTTTCACTGTTTCACTCTACTTTAGTCGTCCTTGACTTGAGCACAAGGCTCCTACATTTTTGCTGTGCACTGCATTCATTGCTCACATAGAGGCAGCCTGACTACCCTCAGGTATTTAACCTCAGAAGTTTCTCATAAGCAAAAGTGCACATCTGATTAATAAGAAACAGAAATGTATTTTGAAGACTCCATATTCAAATCAAGTTAGCAGAAGTATTAAATCAGTCCTCAGAGAGCTGGCTCAGCTCTTTAGTCTCCATGCAGCCCTGTACCAAGCACAGTGCTGGGCTAGCCAGCCCAGCTGCTCGTGGTGGACAGTGCACGTCCCGTTTTGTGCAAGTCCCCGTTCTTTCCTCTCCATGAGCTGCTCTGCAACCTTGATTTCTTAGCACTCTGCACAGTAATATGCTCCCTAAATGCAGGTCTGGATTTTCACTGCTTGTTTTCATTTGCCCTTTGCAGTTTTCAGCACACTGGGGGAATCACAATTGCTTGCTGAAGAAACTTAATTTAAAATAATCAAAATACCTTTAGTGTCTGGTTTGAAAGCTGTAATTTTATTCATGATATTTCTATTCAATTCATTCAGAGCCTTAGGTTATGGATAGTACCTTTAGATAAAGGACAATTTGCATGTCTTTATTATGAGCATATTTCAAAAGCCTTGCCACGTTCCACTGACAATAATGGCTTTCACTTAAGACAACTCAGTGCTGACAGCTTGTCCTCTAAGGGTTTTTTGCATGTCAACATGTAACTGAATTTTCATATCTTAATTGCCACATATTAAGGTTAATATTGAATGCTTTTGTTGAATAGCTGTGTCTGTGGGCTTTGGATGCTTGTTATAGAAGTCACCCCTTTTGCGATGAAAGACTGTCAGGTCAATATAACCAAGACATAATTCAGTTTTAATTTTAAGAGAGATGACTCTTTTCTACCTCTTAGGAATAAACCCAGCACAGTTTAAACACATTTACCATGTAATATCTCTTGCCTGGTCTGAATTTTTAACTGTGCAAATTATGCAAGAGTCAGGTACTCATATCTTAAGTGAATAAAAATGACCTTCCAAACTCCAACAATATTTCTATTTTAAGGTAGTTTTATCAGCCTGCTAGGTGCTGTAAACAGGCCCTCATACTAAGGATCTGTTCCACAGGACTTAAGACTTCAATGGCTAAACATCTCTTTTTTTCCCCACCTCCCTTCCAACCGACTCTCTAATGTTGCTGATAAAATATCCCTCTTCTCTGGTTTAAATTCTGCCAGAATGGCTGGAACCTAAGAAAACGACTTTGTTACTTGTTTTATGTGTCCATCAGTCACCTGAAAAATATCTGAGCTCCAGATTTGGATCGCCCACACATTTGTTCTGAAACATATGTACAGGCCTTCCTTCTCAGAATCCAAACTCAGCTTCAGATTGTTTATTTTGAAAATGAGTACTAAAAAGAAAATTCAAATGGTTTAATACTTACAAAAAAAGCCCTAAACCAAACCCTTTCAAAAGCTATCTATGTCTATACATGTGTAAATATATCTATAGGAAGGGAAGATTTGCATGTAATTTGACAGGCAAACTGTTCATACTCCAGATTTTCAAATATTCAACAAACTTCTTTGAAAGTAATGGAGAAATTTGTTGCCTGTGCTGTAGTGAGAAAAGCCCTAACAGACCCTGGTGAAAAAAATAGGTGAGCTGAACAATGTGTGTGTGAGACTGAATTTATAGGAAAATGCCTATTGTAGAATTGGGATACACACTTACCAAGGCATTTGTTTGGATATGAATGAAGCTGCTAAACAAAGAACACAAGAGCATTGGGATTTGTGGACTGGGTTTCTGGTCTGAGCTGCAGTAATGTAATCTATTTCCTCAGTGAAACTAATTTCAAGTCTGTAAATGGAATCTCAGAATCTAGATCTAGACTTCATAATTTGATCCCATCCCCCTTGTAATCGGATGGAGCAAGTGCAAGGTTAGCCACAAAAGCTGCAGACAAGGAAGATAGTTTTGACATCACCCTTTTGAAATGGTGACCCTGAGCATGTAACACAATCAAAACTTGATTAACATAGAAATCCAATTACTGCTTCATTAAGGATCTTTCATTGATGGAAAAAAATACTTGTAAAATGCTTGGGCTTCATTTCTTAACAACTACAAGTCTAAAAAACATTACTCCTCCTAAGCCAAGGTTTGAATGCCTTCCTGCAGCATGTCCACGCTGGGCAGCATGCAGATCTGGTGTGACACATGCCAGAGCTGTGCTCCATGACCAACAACAGTGCCATGCTGGAGTAAAAAGTCCTGGGCAATACAGACCACCAGCCACGGATCAGCAGGAGCTGCTGAAGCCAAAATTCCCTGGTAGGCTTAAGATCAAGTTGGCAAAGCAGTCTAGCTCCATCGAGTAGCTACACAATGGCACTGAGGATCTGTTTGCATCTCTGCTAGCTGTGAACGTCCCCAGAGCTCTCTGTCCCCAGCTTGCTGCTCCCTGGGGTGTGAGCTACATGTCAAAAAGAGACCACCCAGGGCCTTGCATCCTGGCTGGCCGTCTGTTCTCATCTCTGTGATGATACACTCCATTCGAAGGTTGGAAGCAGAATCAGCGATGTGTCTGCTCTCCTTGAGCCAAACAGGCAATCTCTTTGCAGAGGTCTGTAGCAGCCTCATATGGTTGGGAAAGCCCTTCAAGTAAAGCAAAAACAAACACCTGTCCCTGTGCTTTCTGGCTGCCATCAGTGGTCTAATTCAGCACGGCAGTCGTTTGGCCCTTCCCAGAGACCATCTTTTGCTCTTTAGACTCCTTCACAACAAGTACCTGTGCCCAGCTGACTGTTTTTGACTTATCCCCAGAAAAATTTCCACAGGACAGAAGAAGAAAAGATGCTTTTTGAAATTCTGTTCTAGAACATACTTTCTAAATTTCCCTCAGTGCTCCTAAATTCCTGATCCTATGAAGCCCTTTTTTTAGAATGTGACACATCACAGACACAAAGCAGATATGAGATACACTTTAAAGGCATTTAGTGGTTCTTTTTTGGGGCCTGCATACCATCTAAGCAAACAAGAAAAGGAATACTAGTACATCATCTCATACACACGGTACTGAGTCAGGAAGAGGGGGAGTTATCTGATGAAATTCAGTTGTCTACGTCTGAGCTCCTTGACTAGATTCCCTTTGTAATTAACGGAAACGGGTACTTCCAGATTTGCGTCACCTCATCTAAAAGTAGGCTTCTAAAATAGGTCAGATTAATTTCATCTTGATAGTGCCTCCTCATCACAACCAACTAAGAACGGGAGCCAGAGCTGCCCAGCAGTATTGACATTTGCTTCTGATCAGGCCAGTCTTGCCTTAACTCACTCGACCCATATAATTCCAGGCACCTTTGGTAAAGCCAGGACCGAGACTCAGAGCCCCAAACCCTTGACCAAGTAACTTACAACTTACTACTTACATAGTTAGTTCCTTCTCCCAAGGCACGATGTTTACTGACAAAACACAATTAGTTTGATTTAGAATTTCATAGCTGTATTAAAACTTCTGTTTCACTATGCAGAAATGAGAACCTTTGATGTTTTTTTTCACTATATTTGACATGCATGTCTATCTTGCCCTTGTTTTGCATTCCTCTCACTGATAATTTCCCTTCTAACACCATTAATCATATTTTGTTCTACTCATTCCCAGAGCTGTGTGAAGGGATGTAATCAGTTCATTCAGGAAGAATTTCAATAGTTTAAAAAATGGGTTTGCTCCAGTTTAGAACAACATTGATGAATCACCTACAAAGCAAAACCCTGGGGTGGAAGGGAGACCTGAAAGTGCTGCTGAAGCAGCTTGACCAGCCAGGTGGAAATGCGAGGTTTCCAGGACGGTTGACCATTGAGGCAGTCCCCATAGATGTTGACTCTCAGGGAGTAACAGCTCAGGGAGCACTTCTTTGTGGGCCATCCAAGGGTAACAAGTTCTAGAAACCCTCCAGCCTCCAGGCAGCTGAACAGCCCAAACTTTGAATGTCAGCACTTCTGTCATCAGGCCATCTGGCAGGCAGATGAGCTGGCAGAAGATCAGACAAGTACAATGAAAACCTCCTTGTTCTCTAGCACACCTTCCTCAGAATAGAGCTGTTGCCACACGGCATCTTAGCTTTGCCTGAAATTCTTCAGTGGAAATATGTTTACCAGGAGTTTCTCCAGCCAGTGCTATAGAAGAATCCTAATGGATGACTTCAGGCTGAGATAGACACACATTGTCTGTTTCCACTCTGCCCACTGACCTGTGCACTCTTCCCTGGGGCTGAAGCTGTGCACTACTTCTCAGCTTACTGTACAGGCTGGTGAGAATATCTAGAAAAAAAAAAAAAGAAAAATCCATTTTGACCACTCATCACCCTCTGTGGACAGAGGGGGAGGTAACACCAGGAATGCAAAGATGGCTTTGTTTCAACTCTTGTGCAAGCTGGGATGGCAAAATTTTAACACCAGGAAAGAAAGTACTCGGACTATTTGACGTCACTTGAACTTGCCTGCACAACTTTCTCATCTTTCTTCTGTAAAATAGAACTCTTTTCACTAAATGCAGAGCCTAAGGAGTGCTAACTCTCACCTGGTGATATCTCCTCTGAACGGCCTCTGAATTGTTGATGAGGATCAACTCCAACAACAGGATTCAACAGTGAAGCTCGACATCTCTCTGTAGAAGCACTGCCCGAGGGAAGAGGGATTCAAATTCCCTGGCAAGGAGAAACTCCAGAATTCAAACCTGGCAATTAACTGGCAGCATTACAATGTTTATGGGGACAAATTTCTGTGCCAATATATATTTTCATATCTATTTTATATTTTCAATGAGTATAAACAGAGCTAATATAATACTCAAAACTCTTAAGACCTGTTTTTAATAACCTTTAAAATAGCTTCCCTTGAGAAGTTTTCTTTCACCAGTCTAAATATTTAATACTGTATTTACTGTCCTTGTTTTTTAGAAAAATACTTTAATGAAGCAAAATGGGCAATGACTTGCAAACCACAGGTTGTCACAGGAGCAGAACTTTGGAGATTAATAGAAGAAACAGAGAACCACTTGTGCGAAAGGTCCTACGCAACAGGATTTTGGGTCCTGTCCTGCAATTCCTCCAGGCTATCAGAGGTTCAGAAAATCCACAGAATATAGGATTGGTGTTTACTAAGACATAATGCTGCCAGATTTCTTAATACTATTTGTTATTTGCAAATAAGTCCTTTCCTTTCTCCTAGCTGTACTTTTTCCATTGAATTATTTTCTGAGTTTTTAACTAAACAAAAAATACAGATACTATATACGTAAATGCATTTGCTGAAGATTATATATATTCTTTATTATATAAATAGTAAAGAACCATAAGAGTTGACTAGTTATAGAAGATAAACTATAAAATTAAATATATTTATTTACCAACATTGAAAAAAGATAAATTATGAAATAACATATATTTATTTACCAAAAAAAAAAAATGTTTAGAGAATTTCTGTAATTAACTGGTATGTGACAAGTGCAAACAAAATGCAGCTACTTTGTGGAGTTGTTTATTTTGGAGGAAAGAGAAAATGCTAATGCTTCACTTCATGTCTCCATATCTTGACTTTTTTTCCTCCTCTTTTTGATCGTGTCGAAATCACCACTACCAAATTTACAGGAGTACACAACAAAATTGAGCACTCCATATGAAAAGCCCAGACTTCTAGAACAAGAAAGTATGCAAAAGAATTCAGGTGCAGCATTACGTGATATCACTGGAAGTTAACAGTAGGGGGAAGATTTTAAGAGGAAGAATATCTGTTTCATGAGAAAAGCAAAAAAAAAATAATAATCTCATGAAATATCTTACATTTGTATAAAACAAAACCTGAGCTTATAATCCTGCTATTAGAGATATAATTTGACATATTGCATGTTCTTTTTTCTGTTGTTTCTCTCACTTGCCTTGTCTTTGCATCTTAGGTGTTTTTCTTATATAACTACAAGCAAGAGTAAACAACAAGCTTTATCTTAAACCAATAGTGTATCTAAATAAGGCTCAAGTCATACAGAAATCAAAACTATCCTGGAAAACCTGGGAAATCTACTCTCAGTGTAGCTATTAATACCCATTCAATGGTTTCAGTCCCAGATTCAGGAAAATTTCCCTATGTGTTCCAATTATAAACATAAGTTTTACTGTGTCATTGCTTAAAGTCAGCTATCTTTTCAGAACTTGCTTGGATCAATAAGGATATTAAAGCAGATAGTTAAGTGCTTTAGATAGTTAAGCACGTGGCTTAGTTAAGCATGTGCTGTGGCCAGCAGGTTGAGGGAGGTGATCCTCCCCCTCTGCTCTGCTCTCATGAGACCCCACCTGGAGTACTGTGTACAATTCCAGAGCCCCCAACACAAGAAAGACATCAAACTGTTGGAAGGAGTCCAGAGGAGGGCCAGGAAGATGATCAGAGGGCTGGAGCACCTCTCCTATGGGGACAGGCTGCAAGAGTTGGGGCTGTTCCGCCTAGAGAAGAGGAGGCTTTAGTGAGACCTTATTGCAGCCTTCTAGTACTTGAAGGGAGCCTATAAAAAAGCTGAGGAAGGGCTTTTTACAAGAGTTTATAGTGATAGGACAAGGGGAAATGGCATTAAGCTAGAAGAGGGTAGATTTAGATTAGATATTAGAAGGAACTTCTTTACAGTGAGGGTGGTGAGACACTGGAGCAGGTTGCCCAGAGAAGTTGTGGATGTCCCCTTCCTGGAAATGTTCAAGGCCAGGCTGGATGAGGCCTTGAGCAACATCGTCTAGTGGGAGGTGTCTCTGCCCATAGCAGGGAAGTTGGAACTAGATGATTTTTAAGGTCCCTTTCAACCCAAACTGTTCTATGATTCTATGATATTCTTGTCAGGACACAATTTCTTTGTTTTTAGAATTTTTACCTTTCAGTCTAATAACTTTTATATTAATAATGATTCACTGTTGTGTACCTACTACTACATCTTAAATAATCCCATCATAAACCAGGTGTTATTGTTCCTGTCTTAAAAAGCGTAAGTCCTCTTAAAAACAGCCAGCCAGTATTGTGTGTATCAGGTGAATAAAAGCACACACTGAGCAGGAGTCTGGCAGGGTTTCAGGATCTTTCATCTTGGGTGAAAATAAGTAGAGCTTTTTCAGAATTATGGTTTGCTGAATGAGAATAACTTTGATCTTTGAAGTTGCCTGGCTTATGCCTTAATCATCTTTTTTTTTTTTTCCTTATTTTTTACAAAGTTACAGTTATACTTTTCTACCCCAAGTATTATGTATGTAGACTGTTTTAGTAAAGCTCGTTAGAATAGGCTTGATTTTAATGAAATTAATAATCCCATTCTGAAAGCAAAGAATTCAAGAGCACAAATATTTAGAAGGGAACTTCAAGGAAAAAAAATGCTGAGCTTGTGTCCTGGTTTGAGTAGAACAGAATTAATTCTGTTCAGTGGTTTTACTTTTCAACTAAGTCTCTTCTAATTTATTCCTCCAATTTTGCTCCTCATTCTTCACTGTGGGGCCTAGACCTGCAGCTTCTCCAGCTCCTCTTTTTCCTTTCAAGGAAGGCAGAGGTGTTAATAGAAAGTATTTGTCATTTGTCTAGTGGCTGACCGAGCCCCTAACCCTTGACAGGTTGAGATTAAGTTTGTAATTTTTTTTTCTGAACTAGGGACCCAGCACAAGATTCAGGCTTCCAAAATCTGCCAAGCCATTCAGACCTAAATCCCAAAGTACATTTTGGCAGCTCAGATCAACACCACCTTCCACCAGAGGATTACGTTTTACCCAGAACTCGCATTTTGAACCCTACATTTCCTCACATAGACAAGTCTAGGCACACAAGTATATGCAGAAGTAACTTCATTTGAGGAGTCAGGTGCTGTGCGTCTACCCAGTCTTCACACAACTGAAATCCAACACAGAAAGATGCCTACATGAGGATGCAGAAAACAAAGATATTGGATGTCATTAATTTTTGTCTTTTTCCTCATTTGTGAAGCAGTTTCCAGCTATTACTGACATAAACATCCCTAGCATTCTCATTACGTTTATACCCCTACAGCCCCTCTTTCTGCCAGAGGTTAAACTCTGCCTGTGGCCAAAACTCCCCAGTGTAACAGAATGTTGTAATCTCCCCTGATCTGGCTTGATTTGCACTAACGCACTTGCCCATCATAGAGAATCATTCTGAGCATTTTTATCCAAAAACACAGCTAGAGGACCTACTGTCTACTTCTTCTACAAATCCTAAGGGTTAGATTTTTTACTTGAGATCAAATCTCTTTTCACTCTAAACAGTTTTAACACTGTTCACAGAAGAAAGACCAAATTGCCAGGCTACAGGAAGGAAAACTGACCGCTCTTCTTTCCCAAGGTGAGCAGAGGAGTAGCAAAAACAACAAGCCAGAAATAGAGCAAGTGAAAGGCAGTATAATGTGGTAATATCAATGAATAAGGACACACAAAATTGAGCAGCATGGGTCTAGATTTTCATTTCCCTAGATAATTTGGGGGTTTTATTCACCAAGTGAAATATAAAACCTAAATGATTGCATTACCTGGAGCTGCATTAAGTGTTTGAATTAGAATATATTATTTTAAAAGAATATAACTAACAAGTGGTAATCTAAGTACAACTGTAACCACACAATATGTGTAATTGAAATAGAGCACTGGTATTGGCAAAACATTAGACTGTTTCCTAGATTTAAGCTGCATGGATCAAGTAAGCAGCAATTGTAAAGCTTTTTCATTAACTTGCTGAAGTTCCTATTGCAGCTTGTAAAAGAGAAGGCAGTCACACTGAATCCACCTCAGATAAGTGTTTCTTGAAGAATGCCATGTTGTACCCAACTCTCTTGCCTAATTAAAGACACAAAATATAATTCTACTGAAACTGATGGCAGCATTTACTTGACATCAAAGGGAATCAAGATTTGCCATTCTTTTATGAAGAATTATTTTTGTCATATTTTTAAAAACAAGCAGACAAGGCAGTTCACAACACGTAACATGGTAGCACTTTTGTCTCTAAGTTATGTCAGACTCCAGTTCTGTAGCACCCCCAGCTCCCACCTGAAGCCAAGAGACCTGCTCAATACTGAGGCTGCAGTATCTGAACTAAGTTACAACTGCCTCCAGAGACACCAGCTCTAACTGAAACCCCATTCTGCTGTGCAACAGGCAAACATGCTAGAAGACTGAGCCTACAAGCTAAATAGACCAGAGTAAAAGATTTCCATTGTGCAGATAAGAACTGAGGCAAGAGCAGACAAGCCTACCTGAAGTCAGACAGTAGAGCTCAAGTAAAGCAGGGAAGGGACCGCCAAGTTCATCACTGCGAATTCAGATGGACTATTTGGGTGCAGATGGCACTTTGGCCTTTATGACAAAAATGTTGCTTGGATCTCCTTTATGTTATCTTTGTTATTTTCTCTTTATTTTAGATATGACAAAAGTGAAAAACCTCCTCTCTGGGCTTTGTTTTGTCAAAGAATGTAACTGAAGCTAGCTTAAAAGCAGAGCATAAGTTCTTTATTAGTGAAAGAACTATGAAAAATTAAGAGTCCTACTGGAGTTCAGGAAGTCTTTGCTCTCATATAAGTGGGAAAATGGGGAAGAGTCATAACTTTAAAATTACTATAATATTAATTGATTATCATTCCCCAGATGAAATGCTGCACGATAACATCTCTAGCAGTTCTATGGCCAGGGATTAGGGTGGAAATTTAATCAAATAACCACAGTTCTCTTTCTCCATAAAATCTATTATAATTTGTATTATTGACAAGGAAATATTTTTGCAGTTTATTTAGAGCTGATGCTCTACTGATATCTGCTACTTCAGTCATAGTATATTAAGATAACTCTAAATGAAAAGTACTGAGTGAAACCAAACTCTAGACTGTATTTTGTATTTTAATGAGAATTCTTCCACAAAATATTCCATTACAGCTAATGAAATATTAGCAACGAATGTGCTAGAAAGGACAGATGGGAAGATACTAAACAGTCTGTATCAGAAGATTTTCAAAGTGCAGTAAACAAATTATTAAGCACGCTTCTCTGGGTTAAAGCCAACCTCTACTCTAGGGAATTGGTCGAAGAGTAGATCATGAAAAGGTTTTCAGGAGCAGCTAAATTCTACAGCTGTGGTCTTTGTTTTTCTAGTACTTTGCAAGAACAGAAGGGGGAATTACGAAAGCGTCTATCCTACACTACCCATAAGCTGGAAATGCTTGAAACGGAATTTGATTCTACACGTCAGTATCTTGAAATAGAACTGAGACGTGCTCAGGAGGAACTTGAAAAAGTAACTGAAAAACTGAGAAGGTTAGTAACTAACTTTTTGAAATAAACAGTTATTAGGAATTTACAAGTGACTGTTGAAGATATATGTAAGTAAATATATAAGCATATAGTCTCAAACATACATTTATTAATGATTATATATTGCATTTTTACATCGAATATATGTATTTCACATATATATTACATAACATGAAGCTATTTACATGTGTTATGTAAGACGTCACTACATTGAAAATAAATATGCAAATAGAAATATATAGATGCATAAATTACGTTATGTGTAAACATATGAGTGGGCAGGTGAGTTAGTGCCACATTATGTTACGCATACAAAGGTTATAAACACAGTACATATGTATACGTATACTGTGTATATAAAGATAAGTGGTTTTTACTGAGTTTGGCTGCATATTTTCTGTTGTTAGTCTCCATTGCACTGAAACAAGAGAATAGAATTTGGCCCTCCATCACTCAAAGCTGAGACTGTGTTCAATTCAAATATTATTATGACATTTCACATTATGCTATAGCTAATCATTTGCATTTTAGTCCCAGGTAGCATGGAATGATACTGAAACCCTGTTATTTAAAATTGTTGAAGCTGTGATAAAGCACTATTGCAAATCAAGGCCCAGTTAATGTTAATGACAAATTTTAATAAACATGCGCTCCTGACATTCCTGGCACTGATTAAAATTGGCTGTAATCGAGCTTTAAATTCATCAGTGATTCTTAATATCCATTTTTTCATTTGTTTGCAAAACTACTGAAGCTACAATTATTCATTTATGCAGGAATATATTTGTTTTTATTGTGAGGACTTTCTTAAACCAATATAGATAATTGAACTGCTTGATTTAGTTCACTGGATGAGTAAAAGCGAAATCCAGAATGGATCATTCCAGGGCTATACCCAAAGAAATTGTTTTCATTCCTTGTAGAAGGCAAAAAAACAAAACAAACCAAAACCTGAAACCACTGCCAGACTCAACCAAACCATTTTATGCAAATTTTAAACAGAAAGAGACTGTAAGACCTGAAATTAGGAAACATCCTAGTGTGGTCTTATGACTGAAATTCTTCCCTAACTGGAGAGGCTTCTTAAAATAAACGGCCAAAATAAGCAGGTGTCATGATGATCTCGAAATCTACATATATCCATAAAGAGCAATGTGAAGGTTCTCCATATTGTTTTCTTGACGACAATATTTTTCTCATCACTTCACTCAGAGCAGCGCTATTGAAAGTAGCTTCACTCTTCACATAGTTTTGTTCCAATGTATTTCAGCTTTAAGGACAGGGAACATTGGTAGTGTTTTCTCCTGAAACCTTATTTCAGGCATGGCTGACACAAATCCTGCGTCATATTTAGCAGAGGGGCTGACCATCCCACTTCTGTTAAAATAAAGGGTCTTTCAAGTCAGTAGGAGGCCTCTTACCAACTTCATTGGGCACTCATAAGTTAAGTACTCATTAAAACTCAGGCCAGAAAGTGTATTTTTTTGCTCAAGGCAGTCTTGCACTCATACCAAGCATCAGATTAGTACATATGTTTTTCCAATAGTCTGATGGAACATTGTACCATATTATGAAGAAAACTTATATTAAAAATTATGTTTCAGACAGGTGATTACTCCCCTGAAGACATATCATACTGGAAGCCCAAAATATTTTACGAGGTGAGCTTTAAAAATGTTTCTATTGAGAATAGCAAGGCATATCACAAGTTGAACTAGATGTCTCAATCTGGAGAAGGATAATATCTGAAATAAAACTGCCATCCAAAAGTGTGTCAGCAACATGTCACAGAGGAAAATCAGTGTGAGAAAAACAAGGACCCAGAATTATTTTCAATAATGTGTCTCTTGTTTTATTCATTGCACAGAGAGAAATTCAACCCCCCTAGTAAATAAGTCCTGAGTAACAAGATCCCACTTGCATACTAAAGAATATTTGTTATTAAACTTCCACCACGGTTAGTGCAGAATTTCTCTGAGAGGCTGAATGGCCATACTTTTCTACTTTTTTCTGAAAGCCTTTATTGTCTTAATTTACCCAGAATTACCCATGTTGCTGCTAGGCCTTTCCTCTCTTACTCAAGCAGTGAGGCCAGTTATGTGGCTTGATGGTCAACTTTTCCACCTCACTATAAACATTTAGAGGTGGCCTTTTTCTTTGGGCCCAGTGGAAGCCAGATCAGGGCAGTGCTGATTAGGTTCACCTACGAAAAAATGACTGAAAAGAGATTGGGAGTCTCATATCTCACAAGAACCCCTATATAACATGATTGGTATGTCTTTTTTAAAGTAAAACTTTAAAAATATTCAAATATCAATCTTGAAACCAAAACTGATTTCCAGAGGTCACACTGTGTTTCCTGCTTTAGAACTCTACCCTGGGTGCTACTCAGGTGATGTCCCCATCCTAGCTATTACCAGAGAGTAGAGTTATTTTAAGACATAAGAAATAAATGCATACAAGTGTATTTTTAGCACAGAGATTAGCCCACATACATAATTCTTTTCTCCAAAAGTAAGACATTTCATGGACTGAAGGGGTGTTCTGAACAGGAATCCTATAGCTGTAATAGTTTTGGAATAAATGAGGGAAAAATATCTCTTGTTTTCATAAGGAAGTTCATGTAACTTGTGGTAACAGTGAGGCTTTTTGAAAAAGGAGTTACTAATTTAACAGTCACCCGTCAAAGCTGAACTGTACTGTGGGTGAAATTTTATTCTTTAGAAAAAGTCAGCCCAAGACATTATTTTTCTTTAGATATATTCCATGGCCTTAAGAGGGCTCAAGGCTGAGTGGAAGTAGAGAATCAGAGGCTTTTGCAGCCTTCCTCTTAAGTTGTGCACTTTTAGAGGGGAGTGTGTTGTTTGCTGGATTAGAGCACAGGTATGTAATGTCTAATCTGGTCAGAATACTTTTCACCAGGCCCTAGTTTAGTCAAGAATCTAAATATGCATCTAATGCATATATATGTCCCTGGATGCACGTGGATATCACCTAATAATATGAGCAACACTAAAAACTATCAAAAATGAGAAGTTACTGATTCATGAGAGTTTATTCTTAAAAGAGTTTCACAGGGTAGTGAAGCTGACCTATCTTTCACTTCATTTACAAAGAAGCCAGATTTACAACATTTAAATGTTTCATACTTCACAAGGTTCAGGCTATCTGGGTGTATTTTTTCTGCTAACAGGGGTAAGTTACTATTTGCTTGTCTGATCATTTTCAAATTGGAATTATTTTCCCAACTTTATTTTACAGTGTTGCCCAAAGATTGATTTATTACCCTATTCCTCTTTTATCCCTTTAACACTGTCTTCCATATATTTCTGGGACCATCTCTCTCCTTGCCACCCACATTTGCTGACACTTCTTTTGGCACAGTGGATTTCCAGTTTGGGTTTTATGTGTATATGTGCATGTGTATGTGCTTGTGTATGTGTGTAAGTGTTTGTGCTTATTTTGACTACCTTTGCATAATGTTCTCAATAGAAACAATTTTGAAGCTCAGCTTCCTACTTAATGCAGATTTTTTTTGTTTAGATTTGACTTGATTTTATTGGGAATTGGTCATTTTTTTCAGTGCACAATGAATGCGTTGGAGAACGATGGTTTGTAGGCTACTTTTACCTAAACATACAAAGAGGAAAATTTGATGAGCAAAGACAAAAGAAGTTACAAGCAGAAAAGCAGATGGTAATAAGCCCGTGCAAAACCCCTCTACAATCTATGCCATGGAAGTGTTGCCAGCCAAGAACAATTACGTTAATGGTAACCAACCTTCAAGTCATCCATATCAAGAGAAAAAACAGTGTTAGCAGAACCTGAGGAGCAAACCCAGTGATACATTGCCATTGTCATAAGCCAGATATCCAAGTAACAATTACTGCTGGCAATTCATGGTCTTAAAGGTATGGAAAGAGGACCTTCAGTGTCGCCCTTGAGCTCTACATGTAGGTCTATACTGCACAATAGACCAGGGTACAGAAAGGGCTGAGCTATAAAAGCCCTGAACCAGTAATTTTTTCCCTCTTTTCTTTCAGGAATTTATGCAGATGCTTTTGAAACAATGCAAACTTTTAGGAGGTTGCAGGTGCTAAAAGTTTAAGTCAGTTTTACACCACCTCTAGTTGAGCCACAAAATACTTAGGTGCAAAGAATGTTTAACCTATTATATTTTGTCTTATTAGAGAAAAACTGCAGACCATGACAAACAAGATGCCGGGGTACTTCTGGTATCAGCCAGCAGGCCCTATCTTATTTTCCTAAATTCTTCTTCCCTGCACCACAGTTTGCAAGCTTATCAGCAAAACATAACTATGTTAGTGCTGAGTAGCTGTTTGAAGACAAAGTCACTTTAAGCCTCCTTATTTCCGCTGGTTTACCAAGATAACCTCTGCCACCTTCTTTACCATGAAAAGCTGGGTACAGGGTACCCTAAGAATTCTCTGTTGTGTTGACTCTGGATAAACAGCTGTGAAAATCCCAAGTACACCAAGACTGTACAAACAAATGTCTATACAGAAGCTTTGTAGTAAAGGCTGCATCTAAGGGGAGCATGGACAATGCAGAGATCTGTAAACTTACAGTCAAACCTTTAAGTCACCTGGACATTTACACAATCACACTGTGAGAATAGATGAGTAATGACCAAGTCCTAGGTTAGTACAAGCCTCACAGATTTTCAGCCCATTTGGATCATCGCCTTAGAAAACAATCATTACCACACATCCTCCTTATAGGGAGGAAATCTCTGCTTAGCAGCACTGTAAACCAGGACACTGAAACTTCCCTCAGGCTAACAACAAATGTTTGAAAAGGCTGCCCTGAGTCTGGGCTGACCTTCAGTACCCTGGGGAGTTTCACCCATGGGGATGTCATTATTTATGCCCACAGATCGGCTGTTGTTGGCACAGACCTCTCCTCCCAGGTCTGTGTGGCAGATGTTACAGTATAACGGGGCACCTCAGCTGAAGCTCTGCATGCCTTGTGAGGGGCACCAAGAGCCACTGGCCTGTCCCCAAATAGACAATTTGGACCATTTAACTGGAAAGAAAATCTCCATGGCAACAGAAGTAGGGACAGTTCACTGCCAGGGTCCGATTGACTCACAGTCATGGCATGGTCTGAATGCAGGTCTTCGTTCTGATTTAAACATCCACTCCTAACCATATGATAAGTCAAAGAGACTTCTTTAATTTCAGTCCTTTCTTGATCATTATGGAAACTAAATCTAGATCCAGGCTTCTCAGAGGAAGTGACTTTCTGCTGAATGAACACGTATTACATCTGAATGTGTATTACATTTGCCCACTTCCTAGAATCAACTCACCACTGAAAATACTTCAACATATTGACCTAAGATTCCCAGTACAAACATACAGATGTATTCAGACAAACTTTTCACAGCTGGACATTTAACATTTGCTGTACATCCTGCTGAGGTGATACGTACAAACAGGAACAAGAAGTTACCATCCTTAATTTCTGTGACGAGAAAGGCACAGCTACTACCAAAATCGATGTTTTTCCAACAGGCTGTGCATCTTGTTCAGTACAATACCAAGGTTACCATCTAAGCAACCTAAAGTTGTACAGACAAACTTTTCTTTGGTGTATTGCTCTGGAATAAAAGGAGAAGTCTCATTTTATAAGTCTATTCAATCCCTCAGTGCTGATAAGAATAAATACCCACCTTTTCCAGGCTAAGCTATCTAATTGTATTTGCTGAAGAGGATGAGTTTAGCTCTTGAGAACAGGCAGTTCCTTGAACCTGTGTCAAAAGGATGAATGTTCTCTTCTAAATCACGTGGTGATATCCACATATTGCTTTTGCTACAGTCATAAGGTTTCTGCTGAAATTCTGCTTAAGAGATCTCCACATATTTTTTCTGTACCTTCTAAGCATACATCTCAAGCTTGTGATCTGACATGTGATTGCTGAGCCTGATGTAAAGCTACAATCCCATGCAAGTTCCCATGCTGTGATACATGTCTGCACACAAGTGCAGAGGGCACATACTTTCATTTCCTGATGGAATTTGTTGCTAAATATAGTAAGTAAACATGACAAAGAAGTTTTACTTAGGAAGTAAGTAAGTGGTAATAACATTTCAAAGGGAACCACTGACAAGCAACAGGAGTGATAAGAGAATAGATTAAGTAGTGCAAGCCAAGGTTTTGTACTGATATGAAAATTACTGGTAAAATACAGCATGAAAAAAATGATGCATTCAATTACATGATATCATCTTTGTTTTAGGATACAAAACAATTACCTAGCCTTACAAAGAATTAATCAGGATTTGGAGGATAAACTGTACAGAATGGTAAGTTATCAGAAGTGAACTTTTATATATATATATAAAATGTGGTTTTATGGTTCTTAAGTCATAGGACAAATAAATATGTAGCTGTAACAAAAAAAAAAAAAAAAAAGAGGCATGTTCCAAATGCAGTATACTTTAAAAAGATACATTACTTTATCAGTATCATGATCTAGAGCTCGAGCTGTGTACAACAGCATAGCTCCCTCAGTTTAAATGGAGATTGCACTGGCTGACAATCTGGCTGAGGAAATTGTACCTTTAAAATAATACCAGTTAATTTAGTTAATAACTTTGTGGGTTTAAAATATTTATGTTTTTATTAAGTAACAAATTTAAATAAGATAATCCAAGGTTTTCTCATTCTTCTTAGATACTTACACTGAACTTTTAAGTGATTTAATAGAGCTTGCATGATCTGACTTTTCTATGCTGTAATAACTATCAATCTCCGTGTATCAATTTCTGATCTGCATGTGTCTGCAGCACCAATATCAATGTCACTGTCACAGAACAATTTAATAACTGAGTGAGGAAAACACTGCACCACTTATTGGCTCCACATCCAGGACTAATATTACAAGGCATAGCACTACTCATTCAAAATAAATGTTAGAAAGAAATGGCAACATCTTTAATGCCTTGCTTCATTGCTAATGTTGCTGGGACATCATACTCACTTTTAGGAGAAAATTTACAGAGCAATATGAGGGTAATGCTTAAAGAGGAAAGAATGACAGTTTTGAACTTCCCATGATCTTCATTCAGGTCATGATCACAGCCTGAGCTGCCTTTTTCTCTCCCGGCTCAGTATGACCAGTGGTTCCCTGCATCGCTTCTGCCCAGTCCCGTACCCAGCATGTCCCCAAAAAGCACAGCATGCACCCATAAACACGTGGTTTATAGGTTGAGACAGAGTCCTGAGGTACAGCTGTAAGGGTGCTAGGGTAAGCCCACATATTACACAAGTCTTGTACATAACATTTGCATGGGTGGGAAACTTGGAATGAGGGGAACAGATTATTGTGCTTCAAGAGTAAATAGGAACTATGGCAACATACTGGAGAGAAACTAGCCTTTACTAGGAAATGGGAAATATTTTTTTAAATATCATCATTCTTATCTCAGGAGTCTGTTTAAATAGCTGACAATGAATGAAGTACTGATGCTTTTGTAAGTCACTAACAATAGGGCAAAGTTACAGCTGGGATATAGCAGATATTTGTTCATAAATATATGTATAAACACTCTAAAACAATAAATAACATTTGATCTCATGTTATTATTTCTTTTACTCCAGTCTTTCATTGTTAAATTCTTTTTTCTTTTGCCCAAATCTCTTCAGGATTTTGTGCTCATCTGTGGCCTAATATTTATTACATACGTGGTACAAAAGACAAAAAATAAAAGTAAAGGCATTCTGACTAGTAAATGAAACAAAAAGATTAGAAACAGAAAGAATGACTCCGGGAAGTCCATGCTTTTTTTATCAGGTATTTCAGATCAAAGCAAAGAATTTTTCAACTGCAGTTTCAGCATCCGCTTAAAACCCTGAGAAATTATTTCAAAGCACAGCACAGAAATAAGAAAGACTGGTTCTGTGGAGCGCTGTACCTTTCTTTATCCCACTAATATGATAGTCATTGAAGGTAGCTTTAGAGGCTTGAAGAAGATCAACTGACCTCTATATACCACTTAATTTCAGATTGCTGTGCCTCCTGAAACAGTACAATTGAAGACACAAAATGAAACCAAACAAATGTCAAATGGAAGCTCTATTAAAAGCAAAAAAAAAATAAAAATAAGTAGTACCATATTTTATTTAGATAAGCCAAACTATTTGATTTTCAGGGCATTTCAAAACCCCCTCAAAGAATACCAAAATGACCCACAAAAACCCCAGTCCTCAATTAAAAGAAAAGTTCCCATTAATAAAAAACGCACCACCCCCACCCAGTTAAAGGAAAGTTAGATTAAATAACAGCTGCTCTGGTTAATCAACAGCTTATGGTGGACTGCTTGGATAGCTTGCTCTCACTTTCCTGCTTAGGAGGTAAAGCTGTGTTTATTTTTTTTCCCAGTTTAGTCAGTTTGTCATTCCAAAAATCACTAGCCTTTGATTTTGATACCTTTATATAAATTCAAACACATAAACCATATGTTTGCTTTCCCTCTCTCTCCCCTACCCCATCCCTCTATACGCACACATATATGTACACGCACACATATATGCACTCAGATTCTTATGCAAGTTTTGACCATTTAATATGCCCAAATGCAACAAGCAGGAAAAAGAGGATCCTCGGGACAGTGGTCCTTCGCTCCTCCTGCCTGCAGGTGACCTGGAATGCTTCCAGAAGACCACTTTCTCCCTGCCCTTACACGTGACCCACAACTCCTCCTCTCCCAGCAACTGCCCCCAGCTCATCACAACTCTTCTAAGACTTCATCTTGGCCTCTCTCTTCTAATGTTTTGGGGTATCCTGAATATTAAAGCCTTTTATGCCTGCTATTGGTATAAAGGATGTAAAAAATAATAATTAATTCATCAGCAGTCACAGAAAAGAAGCTGAAGTAGCAGTTATTTTTCTTCTAGGCTCTGCTTCCTTTTGAGTGTTAATCTATAAAATATTTAAAAATATTTGAAAGCACACTTCTGATCACAGCAAATAGTATCCAACTGAAACCTCTGCCACATTAAAACTCGAAATAAAAATATAAAATATAAACCACAGTGTCTGCATTGACTAAGAGCTAAAAAATGCAATCCCAAAATCAGGGGAGAGTTTGTTGAATTGAACTGTGCAAGACTAAACACATGGCACAGCAGAGGTATATGTAGCACAGAACTAAAATTCTGCTTTCACTACTCTTAAAAATCTTTATCACAGTTGGGGTCTTTAACTGAAGATTTGCTTCCTCTTGTAAGCCCTGGCTAAGCAGGGGAATATACAGGCTGTCTTCTTAAATAATTAAGCTTTATAACTACTTTTTTTTTTCCATTAAGATGTGGGAAAAGATTAAGCAGATTCCTCAAATTTCTCACTGTGATTTCATCACAGGACTGTTCAGTTAAAGAACTTTTCATAATATCTAGTTGCAGTCATCATCAGTAGTCTTTACTTTTCCTTACACTTGTCTGCGTTTCCTGAGGATGTTACGGTCTTGTTGCTCACAAACAGCAATTACAAGTAGATTATGCAAGTCATCTCCACCACATGTTAAGAAATCCTTTATATTGTCTTAATCCAACTCTATCCCCCATATGATCCTCACTGGAATTAAGCAATGTATTTTAAAAAGCTTCTGAAGTTTTAAGGCTTTCAGTTGCAGCTAGTTCTGTAATTTTCCCTTTAAAGCCATAAACTAGATTTTTAATGGTATCTACATTTGGGGAAGAACTGATATCTAATAATAGCTGCTTAATAAACATAACTGCTAATGAAAATCACACTCATTTCTCCTCCCCATCTGCATTTTGAACATTCTTGAAAACTTTATCTTAGAAATCCATCTGCAAAGCATTCATGAGACCTTATTCCCCAGAAACACCATAAAATAAGTCTTTTGTAAGTAGAAAGTAACAGTTTCACAGGCTGCTCAATGTTGTAAGCTTACTTCTCACACAATGTCCTTCAAAAGGCCAGAATGTAAACCTCTGCTCAGTCTCAAATGCATGCTATCTGCATCTAACACAAAAATACAGAGGCAGCATTGGAGGTGGATACGGAAGCTGACCGCTCTCCGGTAAGGAACAGAGCCCTCTGATGACCATGGGAACCAGTAACAGATTAATGCATTCACTTTGTAAATCATTACTCCACCGTACCGGTCACCAGCTCCCCAGCACAGCTCCAGCTGCTGAGGCTTTGGGTCCTCCCTCTGCAAAGCCAGTAGCAGCCCTCTGCACACAGCGCATTATACATTTTATCATCTGTCAAGATAAAAACTGCTACATCACATTAATGCCTGATTTTTCATTTACATTAAGGCAGGCTGGGAGGGGCATGTCTCAGCCATAAAGTTGGAAGAAATCGTTATATAAAGCAGTTGTAAAGAGAGATCTGTATTAAGGGCAATCAGGCCTGAAACACTGCACTGATTTTTATCCTGTTTCTTCCTCTGCCTATGAGCTGGAAAAGGACTAAGAGACACAGTGAAAACTTTATGTTCTATGTTACTAAGAGTTATTTAATCAGCTCTTGAAGATCTGGGGCTTTCCAGTCTGCTGGCAGTAATATATACCTAAGCATCTCCAGCTTGGGAAATCCAAAGATAAATTAAATATGAGCTGGGCACTTCTAAGTGGTGGTCTGAGACTTTGTGTCAAGGGAATGTTATTTTAACAGAAGTAGCTTGCTGAGTGTCCAGGCCAGGAATGTAGAGATTATGGAAAGTGGTGAGGAATTTGATGAACAGTTTCAGTCAGATATTAAAACCATCTAAGTACCAGGTGGAGCTCATTGCTTTAGCTTTGGACTTTAAACCAGTCACTAGACTGCACCTGAGTCTCCTATGACAGCTACCAGTCACCTCCCAATATGGTTCAAATCTTAAGTGAAATATGAAGGCAATGGAGAAAAAGCCTGTTTCTGACCCAAATCCAAGGAAAGCATGTTTAAGTTCCAGCATGAAACGTGACAACTTTGACAGTGACTTTGAATCAAGTGATTTAAAGCACATTTTCTTTCCTTTATGAAGAACAACTTGTTTCTCTTCCCCACTCTATGTCCCATGAAAATCAAATAGAGATGACCTAAATATATTTAAAATGATTTGCATCCTAAAGACAAGAAAAGTTTAGTCAGCTCAACCTGACAGGCTCATTTGCTCACATTCAGTGAAGACAGCTGTGAATTTAAAGAGAAATTTATGCTGGTTGGTTAGTTTAGGAAGAAGCCAGAGCAGGTCTGTGCTTCATGGACTAAAACAACTGCAAACCAACATTTCCAAGGAAGCAAATGACCATAAATGCAACAGAAAAAAGTCATTTATATAAACAATAGTAAAAAAAAAAAAAAAGCATTTCTAAGAGGACTTTAGGTTTCATCTTTTTGTGCTTACAGGCATTTTTGTTAAAGGTCTCCATCTCTCAACTAACTCTTTTCATACTCATTTTCCAGGTTAAAAAAAAAAAAAGTGACCAAATAAGCAATAGGACCAGCCTTTTAAATCTACACACATTAACACCTGTAGCAAATACTCAGGCTCAGACTGAGCAGATCCATTAGTTTTGCACTCAGATAAATGAATCCTCCTTGGTAAACTGGAACCTTAACTTTGCCTCACATGAGCACCCAGGCTATCGAACATCCTCAGTGTTTTCTTTGAACAGAGATTCATTTCCCATTGTTATCTCATTGTTGTGTGGCTGGCAGGGCACTCCTGCTTCCCAAAAGACTTGTAAAGCAGTCCAGCCTCTTCCTAATTGCTGTAGATGAATATGACATCATGAGAAACTCTTCAGGAAACTACTTTCCATTCTTTGTGAAGCCATAGGACTGTTGTTATGCTCTGTCTCTCCCTCTTAGTAGGAGGAGTTCTCACTTCCGACATCACCTATATTGCATGATGACAGAACACTTTGCTTTTCAACATGTATCTTATCTCTTGGCCACCAATATGCATTGCTCATATTCAAGGGTTTTGATCATTTTCTACATCCTGATCTCCATAGTTTGGTCTCTGTCTCTCAGGACACTCCCCCTGGGGCTACCATCTTGCCCAGTTGGGAACAGAAACAGCTGTTGTTTTCAAAGTGGCCCAAAACAATAGAAACGTTTCTGCCATGTGGGTATCTTTGGCCTGTGCCTTCCTTGTAAGTGCCTTGGTCCTTTGTGATTATCTGACAATATACCACAAAGAAGGGAAAGCAAGAAGTAAGAATAAGTCTGAAAAGGTGTTCTGTAGCAGGCACTTCACATCTCAAAGTCCTCCCTGAAAGCTGGTGTCATCTATGAATGTGGAAAATAAGGCAGAGAAGAGTGAAGTGTCTTGGCCATGGTCATCAAGAAGCAAGAAGCAAATTTCCAAATACCTTCTAGATCTTCTCTATCCAAATCCTCTGCCTACAAAAAGGGTCAATGGACTTCCCATGCTCTTTTAAATCTAATACATGATGCCAATTACTTACATTCTGTTTACAAAATAAATAGAAAATGGCAAATACAGGATTCATCACAGTTAAAAAAAATTGAAGAAAGAAAAATAAAAAAATATATACAACAGGGTATTGGTCCATTTAGTCCAGGTCCCTATAGGGGGTTTCTGTCATCTGTTTCCATAATCTATTTTATTTCTAAATAAACAAAATTACTTTTTGGAAATAGCATAGCAGTACAGAACTCAAAACTCATTTTGTCTGAACAAGAGGGAATGTTGAATTAACTGAGATAAGACAATAACCTCTTTTGTGGAGAGAAAATGAAAAAAGGATGGAGAAAGTCTGATTTGTATATTATCTCATTCTAATTGGATCCCTTATGTTCACAGAACAGTACTACATGTGTGTAGGATCATAAACATCGTAAGATCTTTGTGGCCTGTACCTTGGCAGAGTCCCCTTTGCTCACTGGAGATGTACCGTGTAATCTTGTGGTTTTTTAATTTTTTCCTTCAGAAACAAACATCTCTTCTTTCAACCTACTGTCACTAACACAGTCTCAGAAGCTACTATTACATTGACCTCATGGAAGTAGCATCAATCAACACTATCTCTATTCCTTCCAGCTGTAATTTATTTGGCATTTTATTATCCTGCAGGGCTCTGCCCTGGCAAAGCATGCAGCTGACATGAAATGTGGGAGACAATAGGTACATAGAAAGACTATAAACACATTTTGTCAACTTTATCTAAATTGGTAGTAGAAAGAACACAGGCTATGAAGCTGACTAGATAGCTAGAAAGGCTTTTAATAAGCTCAGAGGTAAGATTTTTTTTTTTTTCAAGCATAATTGCAATGCTGGAGGAGACCAAAAACAGTGATAGCAGGTAAAACCACCCTTCTGGCTTCCAGAAGTTGGTCCTCCTATCAGTGGCGTTAGGCAATGAACTGATTCTATTCGTTTATAAACAGAAGATCCTCAGCGCTGCTGCTTTCTTACACAATTGGTCCTAAGTCATCAGGATAAAGCAGTTGTAAAGTGAGAAGAATTGTTTTTCCACAGAAGATATCTAGTGCCTGGAGTATCAAGTCCTGAGCACTTGAAAAAGATGAGCAGCCAGATAGATTATGGTTAGAGGAGCTATCAGCATCTGCAGTGATAACCTGTTCATTCATATTTTATGTCAGAGAGTATAGGCAGAACCCAATCAAGGAATGATAGGAGCCTTCCACAGCTTAGGGCCAATTTTGTTTATACTTACTGAATTTAGACAAAGTATCCCTGTTCGTAACTTAAATTTGCTGCTCAGATTTCCATTCCAAAAGAGTTGGATGAGAGGCAACAGGTGCCTTTACCCAGAGCTCATGTTAGACATAGGGTATTCATCGAACTGAAAACCTCAGGAATATTTCCAGATGACGCTGTGACAAGACGACCTGTAGCAGGAGGTGAATAACTAAGCAGTTTTTAACATAATTTCCTCTTAACACAGCATAGGCCTTGGAGGTTGGCCTTATTTCAAATAAGGAGCAAACCCCTACAGCTGTGATAAGTCTTAAGAATTGACATACCCTGCTCAGAAAGGCAATATTCCTATTGACCTCAGTCAACGCATGCTTGCTTCCATGGATAAACATTAAAGATCAACATTAGTAAGTTTTTGTACTGTGAAGAAAAATAATCACCCCATATGTTTTGCAAATCACTTGCAGAGGAAAGCATGCCTTTACTTCACAAGAAGTACCTTGACAGCAGTTGGCTAGCCAGATTTATTTTTGAGATATGTTATCAATTATACACCAGTGTCAATTAATTTTTTTTCTTTTACTGCTATGGAATTACATTTCAAGCCTGTGACATGGGGTAGTCAAGGAAACAAATCTTTATAACACCTTTGCTAGTACAAGCTAGGAAAGATATTAAGAGCAAATCATTCTTCAAGGGAAATGCCATAGAGCATGAGATCAAAGTCCTCAGACAAAACATTATAGCCCCACGATGTTATCTTTAACAACATCATACTGTTTGGAAATCAAGCAGAGAAATCAGATTCTGCTGCAGGTAATTTTTTTATCAAAAAAAACAGTGTCATTTCTTAAAAAGGATAAATTCTGTAATTTAAGTCTGATGGACAAATGAGATCATGTCAGTAATTCAGACTTGAGGCACTACATCATTTCTCAGACAAAAGATGCTGCTTATTTTCATAGCTTTATTTTACAGAATAAAATGTTTAAAGTGTTATGGGCACAGAAGATGCATTGGTAGCACACCCATGTATCCAATTCCTCTGATCTGTCATAAAAAGAAGAAAATCCCAAGCTTGAACATTTCACTTTGAATTATATTCCTGTATTTTATTTCTATCAAAAGCCCTAAACTTCATAACATAACTACAAAGTTTTTTCAATGAGCTTAAATTAACTAAATTCATACTTTCGACTACTCTTCCCCAACATACCATAGAATAATCTGGCATGAGAAGGATTAGAAAATACTTGATTTAATTATATGCTCTTTCAAAGCAAATACAATTGAATTAAGGAAGATATGATTATTAAATCTAAAATGCATTAGCATGCATCAATCAGCTGTATGAGTTTTAAATTAATAAATAGTTGTTTTACAGTTACCCAACTAGCAGACAGAGAATCAGAATTAAAAGCTTTAATAAAATTAGCCCAAGTCTCTCAATGCAGTTTTTAAGGTATAATTTACTGAATGGATCTTTATGAATCAACTTTAGTAAGCTCAACGAATTTTGTTTCAGTGTTGGGTGATGTTAAAGTAGTAACAGATTCTGGTTTGTCACAAAACATGATTTTCTGTGTTTCAAGACCAATTTAAGAGAGCACAGTACAATACACTAGGATGTTTTTATCTCAAATTACCTGATACTTTAAGGTGTCTTTCAAAACTTCTATACTTCCCTGTTGAAATATTGCAGCAAATTTTCTTTCAAATTTCTAGTGTGGATACAGAGAGATACTAAAGAATATAGTGCATACATAGATTAAAGGCATCAAAGAAAGTAGAACTTTAAATTTCTATGTAAGATTCCAGAAAAGGAGATTAAAGGCTATCAGAGATATCTAACTTATCAATTAATAAATCTATGTCATCAAGATAGATTTAATTCCTTCTCATAGGGTGCAGCCATTCAACACCCAACTCAGTGCTCAATACCCAAGATGCTAATGAGAGCTGTCTCACTGAGGAATTTAGTTTTGTCAGATCTCCAAAACAAGCCTAATAAGAAAATGTAGAGAGTGTAAAATATGGCCATGTCAACCTGTTGCACTAAGATTTCCCACATGTAAAGGTCAATGCATCTGACTGTGGGGTTGACACGAGGAGGAAGCCGAGTGAGCAGAACCCTGCCCTGGAGCAACCCTAGCGGTGGTGATACCCCTCTGTCCTTGGCTAGAGTTTAGGGACAAGTCCACCCTGCAAGCAGGAGAGACTCCTGCACTGGGTACTGCCAGCAGGTTACAGAAAGCAGGACTTTTTCATCTCAAGGTGAATACCTCTGGTTAATCATTCCTCTCTTTTTTTGCAATTATGTATTTCTTCCTAGAGTGCACTGGGGAGGGAAATTGTAGGCAGAAAAGATGCCAATAGCCCTGCACAACTCTCTGAACCAAGGAAAGCAGCTGTTTCCACTTCCTTTCCCAGAGTGGCTGGAGAATTATCTCCCATTTAGATGCTGCCCTGGTACCTGCTCTGCTCCTTTGTGAATTTTCATACTGTTATGTTAATGTATCTCCATCTCAGGGTTCCCAGTACAGTGACGCAGGAGCTCAGCGCATATCACAGGGAGGAAATTCATTTGAACAAGGCTTATTTTACTCCATGATGACACACATAATTAGCTTTATTTGCTGCAATGAGATTTTGATAAACCCTCACTGCATGTTCTTGCCCAGCTTTCTATTGCTCAACTTCCAGGAATTTTTCTTCTGGGTAAATAGCTAGAGTTGAAAAATAAAGACTGAGAATATATTCCATGAGGAGGCAGAAATACAGGCCAGAAGCCCTTTTGAAAGAGAGTGCTGAAGGAGCATAGTTCTTCCCACTTCTTCCAACATTTTAACTGCATATACTCTTCCTTAAGATGATTTATCACAATTCTAAAGGCTGAGAGATTAGCGTGAGAAATTTAGATGGTAATTTCCCCACAGAGCGAAATGCTAGCTAGCTTCGTTGTCTCCAATAGAAGAGTACCCAGTAGATTGCTGAAAGACAGGAACCATTCATATAATTCCCTCCAGAAAGCCTCCCTAGTTTATAAGGAAAACATGATAGAAAGCAGGATGCCAAGTAGACGTGTGGCTTTAGGTGAATTTGGGCCCTGTGGAATCCTGATCTATTTCCTATCAGGAAAATAATGTATTCAGTTTAGTTATACTCTGCTAAAGCAAAATACTGTCTGTGGGACTGGTGAGCTATACCAGCCAGGCAGCAACCTAAATAACAAAAATGGGGTTAAACGAAAAAATAGTGGTGTTCTTTGCCATAAAATCAAGGTATCAAAGATAAAACCAATCCAGTTACCACAGCATATGAAAAGAAGCTCTAGCTGCCTATATGCTAGCACTAAGAATCTAGTAATAAACTAGAAGAATTGAAAGCAGTATGTGTGCATTGTTGCCAAACTATGACTGAAGCTCATGGAAAACACCTGTGTGACTAAAATGGTTAAATTAGCTTTATGGGGATAGATCAAGTGGATTGCAGAGCTTAGAAATGGCACTGCGTATTGTGCCTGGCAACTTGAGTAGGTTTGAATATTCCTCAATTATTAATAGAAGGCAGAGGCAGATCACATGCTGGTCTGTGCCTGCTACAGACCGTAACACTGCAATGACTTGTGCAGTATCTCTATAAACAGCTATTTGTAGCACATGAGAGAAAAAAAAAAATGCTGTCATCTTTACTTTTAATGACTTACTCTGATGGTCACTTACAGCCAGTACAGAGCTCCTTAGAAGTGATAAAAAACAATTACAATAATAATTTCCTGATTATGAAAATACTGCATTAAACATGAAGGAATTATCCCTTTGCCTCATTATGATAAATACAGGGACTCATCTCTGAACTAAAATGAGTTTTAGCTTAAGGGTGAGAGATGATGAATTTATTACTTTTGATATCTGTACACAGAATAAAATCTAAAACAATGACATATGTAATTAATGAAAAAAGTTAATCTTGCAAAACTGATAATTATTTCAATCAAAATCATCTGGGAAAAAAAAGATGCTAAACCCTTATCAATTACCATTCATATTGCTTTGCTAAAAACAGATCTCAATAATAGGAATAAAAAGGGAAGAAAACTATAATTAAAAAACTTTAAGAGAAGAAGTAAAAATTGCTACATAAAACAGAAACTGTGCAAGTAACTAGTGGAAAAAAAGAACTGATAGCAGACAATACCAATTCTGAGCCCTAAAATATAGAGAATTAATAAATAAAGCAAAATGACACCCATCTCCACCGACTAGAGACTAGATAAGCAGCTTTATCCAGTGCCTTACTTGTAGATGGTGAGAGGAGGTTAAGTTATGAGAGATGAACGCTAGGCTCCTGTGACTGCGATAATATTCTGTCATTCAAAGCTATGAATCCCTTCCTATGTTCACACTGGATATCTGTTTCTTCTTTTGCATCCTAAAAGAGAAATACACTTAAAATGAGCCTTCTTTGAGAAGAAAAAAAGACTGAAGGCTCCAAAAATTTAAGTAAAGCAGAAAAAAAAAAAAATTGTCCAATCCATTAAAAAGTTGTGTCATGGAAATTGATTTTCTTGAAAACAATGTCTCAAACTGGGAAGAATAGCAAAACAACTATTAAAAACAAATCAGGAATCATTGCTTAAGTATGCAGCGCTTTCCTCAAGGGCATGAAGCATATTGTCTTTTCTAAATATGGTTTTCATGTTTACTGTGCTCAATTAAGCCATCAGCACTGCAGAATTAAAAGATAGCTACTCAGTGCAAGGACATATATGATGAGAGTTTCAGATGGTTTTCTTTTTACATACATCATCTGAACATTATAGATAATCATGCCTGGAATATGTATAAGTTCAGTGTCAGTAACTGTTTTCTAGTATGCTGGGGTGAGAGGATATGATCTTACATAGACGATTGTACAAGCAGCATACCTGAATATCATTCTATGTTAAGCAAGGTACAAAATCTCATCGTTTGCTCTTCCCTGGCTTAGCTGTTCCTGTTGTTCCAATAGTGCTTTTCAAAACAAAACAGTCCCTTTACCAAAGCTGGAGGCTTATAAAAGCTTTGATTCATTATAAAGGGGAGATTAGATTTAACCTGAAGTGAACAAAGGTTTTGCACAACCTGAAGGGTGTCCCTGTAGCTTGCAGCCTGTGGGTTTTTAAATCAAAATCTGACGAGCTCTAAGGGCTTAGATCATCCTCTCCTAAGGTCTTAACACTATTGGAGAAAGCCTCAGAGGAATGTCCTTTCTACAAAGATCTTCATATAAATTTTCTGAGCCTCTCCACCAGCTCTCATCTTTACTTGCAATCCTCCTTCTGCCAAACACACTAAAGCCAGCTCAGCTTTGTAGCAGCACATTGAGTTTTGAAGAGTTGCTGTAGTCCTATGCTGTGTGATAAGTTTGCAGTGTGTCCACACATCTTTTCCCATCCCACTCAGACTCTTCCCTCCTCCTGCATCAACAACAGATGCTCTAAGTAATTCTGCAGATTTCCAATATTGCAGAATGGGGAGTTCTTGCTCATGATTTCAAAATTTGTTAACACGATTAGGAGAGACCAAGATTCTTGATTCTGTCTTCTAAAGGACTGACTTTCTTAGGACTTTATATTTGTGCCATTATACTATCAAGTGTGTTTCAAGCAAGTATTCATCTGAAGAGGAAGAGTGACAAGACTAAGTTTAATAGTGTCTAGTAGGTTTCATAGTACAAATGCAGTAGTTATTTTTAAGCACAACCTTGTATCCATAGAATTCAATAGCAAAACTCTGGAGGACAGATACCAGTTCCAAAGTCAACCCTTACCTGCAACTTTCTCACGTTGAAAATGACTCAGTAATTGGACTAATATTTTCTTTTATGAGATCCATGATTTTCTATTCAAAACACAAAGCTCCACTCCATACCTCTCCTTACCAAGTATGAAATGCTTTTATTGGCACATAGCTGCTGCAAGAAATAGTAGGTTAGGGGACTCTTGGCAGGGAGTTGTTGCTACTGCTGGTAGTTTAGTTTGGGGTTTTTTTGACAATACAGTTTATTTGTATAGGCTCAAAAACTCTATAAATCCTTATAAAGTCACACCATTTCTTACGGAGTAGGAAACGCAGTGTTTTTACATTCCCCATAGCTTAGAAATGTATACTGTATATTTTTCATATGAGGCACCTGTGTAGAAGAAAGCTGAAGCTAGAGATCCTGAGGTGAAGAAGAAAAGTCCCTTCAGTCGGTGCCTGCTTACAGAGTAGAACCAGCTACTGTCCTAGAGAGGATGGTGTGGGTACAAAAGTAAAGAAATCATGCATATAGTGGGCTGAGGAGAGAGTAGGATGTCACTGACAGGGAAGAAAGCTTTGCGTCCAGACAGGGGTGTTGAATTCAAAAAGTCTTCAGATGATTGACAGCATTAATGGTAGCAGGCTGTTGGTTGGAAAATGATGGCTAGGGAGAAAAGAGGAACGGTTTCTTCATGAGCACAGTTTGTCAGTGGGAGGTCTGGTCTCACACAGGAAGAGTGCAATAGATTGTGAAGTGGAAAGAAGTAACAGGAATTGACAGTGAAAATGAAGAAGGAGCAGAATGGTGGTATAAACTGCTGTCTTTATAGTAAAACATGACTCTGGAGAATAACCTGTTTTCATGGATTTTCTACTACAACTCCTGAAATACAATCAAACACCTGCACCAAATGAAAGGTGCCAGGAGGAAGAGAAAATGCTCTTTGTTGCTATCTTCTACTTTAATGTGTTTAATAACTGTGCATCTGTTTTCTGCACAGCTTGGCTCTGGTAGCTAGGGTTATTTAATACCATAATAGGCAAGTTAACTGACAGTTTTACAGAAAACATTAACATTGCAAATCTAGAGATTAGCAAGTTTGGCAACTTTGATATAGGTTGCATCAATCATTTATATTACTGTTACACTCAAACTTTCTGCCCTGAGTCCCTGAGTATAGTACAAAGGATTAAACTTCAGCAGTACAAATATTTAAGCATGAGCCAAGTTAAACAGAGGGAGGTCTTAAATCAAAACCTTCTCAGCAGGACATTATTGCACCAGGAGAGAGTTTTTAAATTCAAAGTAAAAGCTCTTTACCCCAGTGACTTTACAGAAGCAGTTAAGGATAACCAAAGGGCAACATCAATAGGTGTTAAGGCATAGTTTATTACATCATACAGTGCACAAGACATTCTGAATTATATTGAATTGGGAATCCAAGAATTTTAGAGGACCACAGGCTGTTTCACATGGAAATTATATGGAAAGTCAGTACAAGCAAAGACTAAAGATGTATCCTGAACATGGCACTTAAAGGAACTTTGAAGGCAAAACTTTATACATGATCTAGCCGGGGTTTCAACAATGCTATAAAACTAAGCATATAATCATAAGTCCCTGAAGTGGTCAGAGTTGGAATAATTTTTTAGCACCCAACTGTGGCAGACAGAGTAGAAAGTCTAGGAACATCTGTCAAAAT
This sequence comes from Baryphthengus martii, assembly GCA_013396935.1. NCBI lineage: Eukaryota > Metazoa > Chordata > Aves > Coraciiformes > Momotidae > Baryphthengus > Baryphthengus martii. The sequence goes on along the minus strand of VWZK01006310.1, from coordinate 219,655 downwards.
ATCACAAGCATGTGTCAATCCTGTCTTGTCTGCTGTGTCCATCAACAGCAGAATTGCTTTTCATCTCCCTGCTAAGGTACCTTATATCTATTGTAGGAAGACAGATGGTCTGACTTTTCAAATGCATATATTTCCCTTATTATATCACAGCTGGGGAGTCTGCTGGTGGAAGAAAGATTTTGTATGCAAAACAGTTGGATAAGGTTCATTCCTAAATAAAATCTGTTCTGACAATAGTAACACAAAAGCAGATATTACCCTTCTGAGCTAGAAAAAAACCTCGAACACATTTTGAAACTTGCTGGAGCCCTCTCCATTAAGCTCAACATATGCTAACACTCTTCCAGTTCATCAGCAGATACTGCCATTGATTCTCATGAGACTGCCTATGCTCCCTGGGAGATATCCAAATAAAATGGTCATCCCCGTTAAACTCTTTCCAATTCACTTGCACTTCATGGGGGTTTTAGAGTTATTTCGTTTAAATCTAGTCTGAGACTTCTGCTATCCTGTATATGACTTCAGCAGTACTTTTCCTATAAGTAGGGGCTAAAGAGTGCATTCTAGAGAAGGGGTATGTCTTATGGAGATGCTAATTGTCAAAGCACTTCTTGATATCTCAAAGTGTCTTTGTTTAATGGCAAAGTGCTTAACTGGATATGAAGAATCGCAGCCTCACTCACCGGTTCCCAATGCATGGTTGTCCTGTTGCCCCCATGGACTTCAGGTTTATTTGTCCCAGGCGCCTTCCACCTTTCCCCATGTTCATCAAATTTCCTTCCCAGAGCAGACCTCTCCAGCTGCTGTGTGCTCACAAATAAAAATTACAATTAACCCTGTACTCTTTTTTTTTTTTTTTTTTACAGTGCTGTATTTAAACCTCTTGTTAAGTGTGTTATAAACAAAATCTTGCTTTTTCTTAAGCATAATAGTGATTACTTACAAGCAACTGGCTCTATGCTTGCAGCAATCATCTAGGTTTAGGGCTGAAATGCAGCCAGAGTTCTTTGTCACAATGAAGAATGAAAAATGTCCAGGATGGAAAGGAATAGTTTCTTGCATCTGCTATCCCCTCAACTCTCAAATTTTTCAACTACATCTTCTCTCAAAAAATACATAATTTTTGAATTTTTAACAAGCAAGTGGAGAAGTCAAATAATTCAAAAAAGTAAGCAGCCGAATGTCTACAAGATTAATTTCTTCATGATAATTGAAAAAAAACACCTTACATCTGCACTATGAAGAAGAGGGTAATATAAACATACTTGTACAAAAGCCAAAATAAAAGGCAACTATGTACTTCAGTAGTCAAGTTAACATGAACGTGTAACTGAGAAAATACATGAATGCATTGAGTACAGATAAACTAACAACCCACCAAAAAGGCTTATGACTTAAGCCAGTAGTTACCATTCACTGCTTGTAACATATGTCTTCTATACCTCTTCAAGCAAGTATCGAATGATCCAGGTATTACTCATGGCCTGAATGTAGAACTAGCTACCAGTGGGGTGCTCCTGCTGGTATTCTTTACACCTCGATCCTGTTACATTTAGCTATACCCACAAGTATCTATTTTATTCTGCTATTATGTACATAAAGCAACTCAGACAACACTGAAGATCTCTACTTACAGAATCAGAATTAGTGAATTTGCAGAAAAGAATAACAGTTAATTCAGTGAAGAAGTATAAGAATTACAACAGAGGTGGGTCTGAGATACACACGGTTTTCAGGCACATGAGGTACTGCTTCCCCATGAAAAATGAGGGCAGAATAGGCTTGTGGGGTGATAGATTTGGAATAGGATAGTTGTGGGCAGGTTTGGAATTGGATAGACTAGAAAGAGTAGACACAGAAGTCATTGCAAAAAAAATAATTGTGTGACATACAAACAAGAAGTTAAGTTAAAAGTAACTTAAAGAGAAGGTGTCAGATGTGTTCTGCGCGGGGAACAGAAGGAAGTTATGTAAATGTACTACAGAAATAAGAAGGGAAAGGAAAATGGTCATAGCAAAAATGAATCATCAAAATAAATATTTTCATAGGATTCAGTCATCATTCGTAGTAATTAGTACCTCGGACTGCAAAATTAGCAAACCTGAAGTCTTGCTGTCTAGAAAAGGTTTGAAGTTTGCTGGCTTAGAAAGGGGGCACAAACACAGGAAACAGAAGACAATATGGAAAGTATACATTCACAGAAAGGCCTGGGGAGGATATGGGACAGGAGTCAATACCTCAAGTAACCATATACCCCTGCTACTCCTTGTAGTACCCAGATCAGAAAGTCTTACTGACCAGTGCTTTCCATAGCTTCCTTTCTCCTCCCCCTCCTGGCCTCTATTTTCTGTCGTAGTAGGCCCTGGACTTCACCTCCTTCAGCTTCCTTATGGTCTCCCAGGAGTTTGGAAAGAAAGGAGGGAGACCAAGGTAAATCTTGTGAGAAATGGTAGGGATTGTTGACTGCATGGCAGCGAGAGGAGATGAAGCCACATAATCCAGAAGAATGGAAGAAAGAGAGTAGGAGCCTGAGACCCTTATGTGGATCCCCCCCAAAACCTCTTTGCCTGATTCTACCCCATCATTTACTGTTCTTCCAAAATCCCAATACGACTTCAGTGAGATGTCTGGGACAGTTTTTGTTACTTAGACATGAGGCTGGCCTTCAATTCCCGAAAGAAAAGGGTATATAAAAAGACAGGCTTGGTGGTGGCTCTTCTCTCTTATTTCTCCAGCTCCCGTTTTAACCGTATTTTCATTTCCTCCCTATAATATACTGGCTGGGAGCGGGGGG